>BTPG01000005.1:45211031-45311031 GCA_036245525.1 Semisulcospira habei | reverse complement strand
CACACACACACACTTGCGTATCACATGACATTACAAATGTATAGAGCTGAGGCTGACATCTTGGCCGTCCTTCAAATGATGTCATGACTATAGGTCTATGCCATGACTATAGGTCTATGCCATGACTATAGGTCTATGCCATGACTATAGGTCTATGCATGGCATTATTTAGGAGACGGATAGATGATGGCAGGAAAGAAAGACGTCTGCGATTTGTTTTTCACGTCACAGTTCCTCATCTGGAGGAAAGCAACAAGGCATATTCTTCGGATAAAATATAAGTATCATCAGATACAATGTGGAAGGCTTTCTTAAGCAACTTCTTCTCACACAAAGAAGAAAGGCACCCGGCTGCTGAACACCAATTATCTTGCTACTGATGTTGTTAATGCGCTGGAGCTCAGTCTTATCTTTTAAGCTAATGTTCCCAAACCAACAGACACAGGAGAAGATGAGTACACTTTGAATAAAAGACTTATAAAGAGAGTTAAAACAGAGTTGTCAACATTAAACTTGCGCAGCTTCTTCAAAGGATACAGGCGCCTGTGGCCTTTCTTGTGCAAAATATCACACTGACTGTCCCATTTAAGTTTGTCATCAATGGTGGTTCCAAGGTATTTGTACTCGGTCACCTTTTCCACTCTTCTCTTCTCTTGGCTTGACTTCACGCGAACGAAGATTTTTATAGGAGTTGCCCACGACGTCTGCAGGCTTGTTCGTGGCTGCGAGGCCAATCCGGGACAGGCAGGTTCGACCGCAGTGGCTGCAGGGGAAGGTATGGCCAGGGTTTTGAGTTGCGGCATCTCTGTTTTTTCTCCTGAGCCGCTTGTCCTTAAGGCTAGCTCTGCGAGAGTCCTCAAAGGAGACAGCTGCCTTGTAAATGGTGGAGCGCCAGGTCTCACGGTCCACAGCAAGCGAGGACCACTGGTGGTGGTCGATTTGGCAGGCACTAAGTGACTTCTTGAGACAGTGCACATATCCGCTCTTGTTTTGGAAGCATTGATGCACAGAAAAAAGTCACGCTTTTGCCAAACATGCACACATTGTCTTTTTATTTTCAAAGCACTGAAAAGTACAAAAGCCGCACAGTTGAATTTTACATGAGGGTAGTTGAACATAGGTTAGGTTCATTTTGTTTCCAACTTTGCTGTGTATAACGTTAATGAAGCGGAACACTCGCGTCGCTTGGCTTGATATACGTCAAGTTGCTTTGCAGGCCAGGCAAATTCAAACTGAATACTTGCATTTGTCGAAACGGAAAGGCAAAATATGAGCATACTACACCATTAACGAGTTCTTTATTGATGATTCTGTTGTGATGAAATACTTCTTAGTGAACGCACGCGCGAAGTTTTTTTTCCCATACGCACGCAGACACCAGCAAACTTGCGAAACGAATCGCTGCACGAGTGAAATTGACATGACGCCCGCTAGCCCGCTAGCGACAACGACAACCCAAGAGAAAGGAAAAATAAACAAACCTGCTGGTATTTTCAGTCATTATCCGCGATCTAATTACTAGAAGAAAGCACTGCGGATGTTTTCATAGTCGAAAGAAATCTGCGCGCTCAGTCGGTAGTCCGAAACGCAGTCGTCTGCCAATCACATGTTTTGTCTGAACACCGCAATCAGCCGCAGACTGGAGAACGCGAGGTGAAGTATTGTATTGGACGGGGTACATAAATTATATTGACTGGAGAACGCGAGGTGAAGTATTGTATTGGACGGGGTACATAAATTATATCAGCCGCAGACTGGAGAACGCGAGGTGAAGTATTGTATTGGACGGGGTACATCAATTATATTGACTGGAGGACGCGAGGTGAAGTATTGTATTGGACGGGGTACATCAATTATATCAGCCGCAGACTGGAGGACGCGAGGTGAAGTATTGTATTGGACTGGGTACATAAATTATATTGAGCCAAATTTTGCTTGATATAGTGCCGATAACCGACAGACGTGTGTTACGTGGTAGTCGTCTGCCAATCACACGTTTTGTCTGAACACCGCAATCAGCCGCAGACTGAAGGACGCGAGGTGAAGTATTGTTTTGGACTGGGTACAAAAATCATATTGATTGATTGATTATACATTGCTTAACGTCCCGACAGCAACAAGGCTTTCTCAGGACGTGCCTGCACTGCTTGTGAAAAAAAAAAAAGAAGAATATTGAATGTATGTCGCCAGCCGGTCCAATACGTTAAATAAACCTAAGAGCCTAAATAAAGCTAAGACCATTCAGCAACACACATCCAATATCAAGAGCTACAGGCAGCGCAGACAGTTGGGAGAGTTTTAAAAAGACAAATACAAGCGAATGAACCAAGGGTAGACAGAAACACATGCCCCAGAATAGAGGGGAAAACCCACCCTGTGGGGCTGACCAGGGTGACCCTGGGAACTAAAAAGTAGTTAACCCCACACAAGTCCCCCAGGGCAGACCCGGGTGGGGGATAAATCATATTGAGCCAAATTTTGCTTGATATAGTGCCGATAACCGACAGACGTGTGTTACGTGGTAGGCGTTGTAGTATGATGCAATCACACGAGAAACACTCAGGTAGGGTTCTTGTAAAGAAAATTCACTCAGCTGCAACTCGTCACACGTGGCACAAGGTTGTGGACCACACTGGAGTAACAGTTCAACAGTACTTTATTCTCACGATGCACTCTCAGCATAATGCGTCCACAAAATGCATCCACACGACGGTACACTGTCTCATACAATGCATCCACAATTCTGACACACTGCGTCTGCCATTCAATGCACATATTTTTTAACATGCTCCTTTATCCTATTATAGATTTCCAGAACAATCCGGCAAATTACATAACTCAACCAATCAGAAACGAAAACGTAACAAAATACTCATTAATATTCATTAAAAAGAACACTCTATATTTATCTACAATCTTCCACTAACATCTAGGCGCATTCCGAAAATGTTGCGAAAAGTAGCTAACATGTGTATTACCAAACTTTGACGTCATATCTGAGGTCACTAGAATGTACTCGCCTTTTCCATACAAAAACCCGAATCATACTAAAAAGATGCGTGATTCTTATCCAAATATCTCAACTGAACATCGGATCTTTTCTATGATCAATACACACAAACCCTAAAAAGAATAACACAACCACAAACGTAACAACGCGATAATTTGACCAAAATCAAAATATCTTCGCCTGAACACTCGGACATTTTCATTTGGGTCTCGTAATCACATCTGCCTGTTGTCGACACTATACCAAGCAAAATGTAGCTCAATATAATATAACTAATGATAAATAACTCAATCATTAACTCAGCATAACTCAGCCATCGACTGGAATTTAGAGACAATTTTCGTTGATTGTTTCTGCCATGAATAGTGTTTGTTTGTTTGTTTATTTGTTTGTTGTTTGTTGTTCTTGTTTTTTTTGTGGGTGGTTCATTCTTCATCATCATCTTCTTCATTTTTATGTCCCATTGGCACTAAAAGTGATCAGGGACTATGGTTCATTCTTATGGTCAGACACACAATTATACAAGTCCTTGCAGCAAAAGCCGCTCCCGACAGCCAAAGGGATAGCAAGTTTAGCTGCAGATGAGGCGGACTGTGTTTACGCAATCTTCGCTAATTCAACACCACAACGTTCTAGCTGTTCCGGGAAACACGGATACAAAGTGGTGTCAGGAACAGGCACTGGTCCTCATAAGCCCCCGCAACTGCGGGGTTCATTAGATTCTACACCTCTTGCAGTGCTGTGGTGTTTCCATTTTCTCGGCACTGAAAGGGTTAAAGCGGTCTGCTCCACGGCAACTGGGCTTCGATAGCGAAAGTTCGCCGATGGCAACGGGTTATCAAGGCTGTTTTGCCTCAATGAATATTTGTCTACCCTTCTTTACACAATAGTAGGCGCACTCACGTACCAGAGTATTTCCACTGCTTTTCGGGCGCTTAAGGAAGGAACTCCCTGTGTACAAAGAGGAAAAACATCAGAACAGTTTTGCATTTTACGACATTCACACTTCATTTAAGTTATTCCTTGTGTCCAGCATTATTGTAAGACATACTATGATCTTTAACCCATTCAACCCTGACGCCGCACAGCAGGAGATGGGTCGACCATCATAATTCAAGGGCAGTGCCAGATTAGCTTGGCGCCTGTCGGCGCCAATCTAATCTGGCACTACCCTCAAATTATCATGGTCGATCCATCTCCTACAACTTGTGCATAGTCGTTAGATGACGCCTCCAAAATTGGGAAATAGGGCCGTCGGGCTCAATGAGTTAACCCTTTACTGCACAAACACACACACACACACACATACACATACACACACACACACACACACACACACACACACACACACACACACACACGATCATTCAGTGGCGGTGGTTAAATAAAACATACTCATTCCCGTCCCCTGGTGTGAGTCTCATTGGCAGCTATTCTTGCACGGGCGATAAACAAAATTCTTGTGTCTATGTGTGTGCATGTTTGGAAGTCCCAATCTATCGCCTCTGTCACTCCGTCTAGAGTCAAATTCACCTCTCAAAGGACGAGTCTCGCCATTCAGTATGCTCTGTTGTCTGTGGCAGATTGAGTCAAAGTGTTCCGGTTAAAAATGTAACACTACTTCATGCCTATTGGACAGTGACGATAATCTAACAGCAATGAAACTCAACGGGCACAAAAGTACAACGCTGCACTGCAGAATTTTACATGAGGGTAATCGCTCATAGGAGAGGTTCTTTTTGTTTCCAACTTCGCAGTACATACGGTCAGTGAGGCGGCACACTCACGTTGCTCTTAACTCATTCAGCTTCGCCACAAAACACAACCAAGACATGGATGGAGCATGATAGTTCAAAGGTGGTGCAAGAATAGCTTGGCGCCCATAGGCGCCAAGCTATTCTGGCACCACCCTTTAACTGTTATGCGCGATCTGTCTCTAGAATTGTAATATAGTCATTCAGAGGGCAACTTCAAAATTTGGGGATTTCGGTCCTGTGATAGAATGTGTTAAATCCAGTCTCTGTCAGTAGTATAAACTGTCTACCAGCCTGATCTGCCGGACTGCGTAAGGATTTGACGGAAGCCAATAGCCTAGTAGATTACGCAATTTCCGCAGAGGTAAGTAGTTCCTCAAAAGAATAACATTGGTTTGCAGGTACGAAACGAAGTACTAATGCCATATAGTTTATTCATAACAACAATATTTGTCCTCACGATGGAGACATATTTTTATAAGTGTTTTTCAAGCGCTATTTGTTCGCTTTGAGGGAACCAGTCCTCGTACACGGCCCGGATAAGGCGCAAGACACTTATTTTTGAAAATTTTCAATCATACAAGTTACAAGTTGATTCCAGTGATCAAATTAAAATCATCAGCAAGTAAACATATATTCATATTTACGATGTAATATTTAAAACAGTGATATTGTTCATGCCGTAAACATACTCCCGTCGCTAGTTTGAAAATAGCGGTCAGGGAGATGCGCATGGTTGATGCAGGTTTACTTTTGCTCCTGAAGTGAGACACATTATTTTGCGTTTGAACTTTGAAGTACATCTTATCAAAGTCGTATACGTTATTTTGCCTGGTTCCGAAGCAGCCTTTCCCATAGAATTCAGACTTTTGTGGGAGGAAAGCATACATATTGAAAGTAAACTCGCTTCTACCATGTTTAGCATTGTGTCTGCCGACCATTGTGATGAAACTCTATGCTCTCGCATAGGGTTCGCACAGAGGGTTTTGTATGGTACGGTTTTGTCAGCGGTTTGTCTTGTGACAATTATTCCGTGGGGGCAGGAGGCCACGTGAATCAGAGGGAAACGTTTTGCACGGGATTTTAGCGAGAGTTCAGGCGAACAGATCTGTAGGGAATTCAGTGCGGGCTAGGCTGTCATTGTGGACGGATGTATGTCAGACACACTAGCCGTATTCCAAGACTCAGAAACCTAGAATTCAGGTATGTTTTTATATGTATTATTGATGGCTACTGAGTTAAAAATAGTATGCGTTAGTAGGAGGTAATTCGGTTGTGTAGTGTTGACTGGCTTGGTTCAGTTATGTGGGTTTGGAATTCGTGAGGTAACCGGTGTTTTTACTTTGTAGTTATTTACCGAGATGGATAACTAAGGAATGTGAGGTGTGTATGCCCAAGTCGTTATGAAGGTAGTACGTGGTTGGTTAAGTATAATCTTTTCTAATGTATGAAAGAATGTATGGCGAGTGTTAGGTTATAGTCTGTTTCAATGTAGTGACAGAGTTATGGGGGTGTTACGAAAGTAGTTCGGGTTATGAAGCACGTGTGTGTGTGAATGAACTTGTGAGTTATTTGTATCAGCCAGGTTACGTAATGCATCTCATATCATCCAATATGTGTGTGTTTAGCAAGTGTTATGATTAGGACTTTATTATTCAGAGTGCTTGTGGTGGAGCGGAGCGACGTGACGCCGAGACGTCAGTCAACAGAGACTACCGCCGAGGGACCTACTGTGAGGTCATCTCTTCACTCAGGGAGTGAGCGACCGGTGCCGAAACACCCGGGTCAGCAGGGACTGCGCTACGGAGCGAGTCAAGAGGACGTCTACGGTACGAGAAACGGGACGACTCGGAAGCGTGCGACGAAAGACCTACACGCGTAGACGTGAGAGGACAGAACGTTACCAAACGAGAACACCAGGAAAACAGTTTGGATTGTGAGAGATACCTAGCCTGGCGTTTACATTGTGTATGTGTATGCGGTGTTGATGTGCTTGTAGTCAGAAGGGGTGGTTTACATAATCGTTTGAGTGTTCTTTTATTGTTTACTTTTATAAAGTCCCGTAGCAGATAGAGAGCTAGTGTGTTGAGTTTTACCGCGTGAATGCACCCGTCTGAGTCAGTGGCGGTGTATACATCTGTTGTGCGAGAGTCTGTACGTGCGACTGGGGCCGCAAGTCTGCGTGCGTTACAACATCTTCAACATTCTGAAGACGTTTTGTCCAGATACAACAAGCATGTTTTTTGTCTGTTTTCCAGCCTACCTGCTCTAAGTGTAGGCCTGATCATTTTGATTAGTGGAGATGGGATTTTTAACTGGTCAAGCACGGTCTTATCCGTCTGGTCTTGGGCGCAAGCCAGTCGGACTAAAATCCATCTCCGAACCGTTTCCGTCTAAATCACTATGTTCAGCTGAACACCTAAATGTTGGAATTTTTGTTTTTGCAACCCATTTAACCAATCCGCACTCAAGTACTCACAAGAACTCTTATGATCAAGCTTTATCAGGACTACATGAGAAACAATACATATATTATGTCACATTTTTATTTATTTATTGTTGATTCATTTGTTTATTCACTTACATATATTTATTTATTTACCTTTTAATTATGGATGGCAGGAATTCCTTGATGCACATGATCACTAGTGTAAAGGTGGTGGCCACCAAAGAGAAGTAAGGAAGATTTTTTCAGTACGCATACATCTGTGCTTGTTCATAATTTGTCCTTTAATTAGCATGCATATATTCATATATCCCAGGTACTCTGACTTATTTTATTTTATTTATTTCAATTTATTATTTATTTATTTATGTTTGTGATGTATGTGTGTACATACCCATCAGTATACAAGATGAGAACATACATGTACAAATATATGGTAATAATAAAGGCACCATATCACCAGCTCCCAACCCCAACCGACGTACTAAACCACAGAACACCCATCAAAAGACATGCTCATCTGTGCATGTTCATATACTATCCTTTACTTGGCTTTCATATGTCCCAGGTATCTTTGACTTACTTTATTTATTTACGTTAATTATTTTATCTATATACGTTATTATTTATTTATTTTTGTTTGTAATATAGATTTTGTACATACACATCACCATACAACAAGAAAACACACTCGCATACACACACACACACATACACACACACATACACACACACACACACACACACACACACACACACACACACACACTCGCGCGCACACACACACATTATATATATAAGGTGCCATACCCAACCCAACCCCACATACACACAAAAAACCGCAGAACTCCCACCAAAAGACATACACATCTGTGCATGTTCATAATCTATCCTTTACTTAGCATTCATATGTCCCACGTATCTTTGACTTGCATTATTTTATTCATTCCCAAAATGACTGGCTTATTTCACGCGACAAGCGGCGCTTCAGCAGTAGAAATAGAACATTCCTGAGTCGTCTGACGCCTGTCATCATGGCTGCCGATGCCTCGTCGCTAGCGGCAGAATACTCGCACAAGGCGCGTCAAAATCTTGTATCGCATCCTACGCTCGCTTGAAAATGGACGCTCCGACGCCCTGTGACGATGCCTTTAATGAGCTACCGTTTCTTCAATGGTTCGTGACAATGAGCATTTCTTGCACGTGATGGTTACTGTGTTGCGATTGAGAAGGCTTAAGTACGCCTGCCCTGCACGAGTGCCTTCTTTTAAAAGGTAATTTAAGGTTATATTGTTAACCTTATTTTGTGAGCAGCGATTTTTGTCGAGTTGATTCCTGCAGGAATGACCTCAACAAATAAACGCCACACTGAGACAGCCACAGGGATTCACATCGACACAAAGTGCTACTGGCCGGCATTGATCTGCATGAATCACCTCAACAAAAATCACTGCCGACAGTCAACCCAGTAGGCAAAGACCCTCGGGCCCACGACGGCCGTCGTGGGCCCGCGCACGTCTGAGACGTTTTACTACTGGAGAAAGGATCAAGTCAGCAGCAGCAGCGGTGTGTTGTACGATTTCTCGGGGGTTCAGAGCTAGTCTGCCCCATTTACACTCTGCGACAGCTAGAGGATCACTTACTGGACTAAGCAGCACTTAAACATCTTGTCTACATTTGTGTTATCAAATTATCTGTTGAATTTGCTGAATCTCGACAAAGCTAAGGACTTACAATCTTTGGAAATATATGTTCTTCAGAGTTTATCGACTAAAACTCTGATATTATGTATCAGCTGAACAATTTGGGATGCTTCAACTCGTGTTGAAAAATGAACTTTGACTGTCAGTTTTTTCTTTTCTCTTTTCCCCCTGTATAGAATAGTTAGAAGGCCTGCCTGCACAAAGCTAATTGCAGCCAAATACACTCCATGCTTGATAGCAAACATGTTCATTTTAGCAATCTGCTCCAGGGTGCCGGCAACACTGCACAACAATTTCGCAGCTATTGATGCGGGCCGATTTGATTGAGTTAATCCTGTCATGCCATTCGTTATACCTAGTCTTTAGTCTTCATTTTTTTTTTTCAGACCGGAGCAGAGTGACCTCTACACATGCATAGCCAGAGAGAGAGAGAATGTTATTGCCCGTGTTTCTGGGTGATAGTGATCGTAATAAGCCTAAGTGACACTACGCACAGCGGAGAAGCCAACTTCATGTCTGACGTCACACACGTTGTGACAAATGCTCAGAGTGTGACTTCAGCGAGGTCCCGGGTGGACTGTGGTGGCCAATGCCTGCTGTTGTCCCACTGTGTGTCCTGGGCTTTCCACACACAGTCCAGCACGTGCTACCTATACCCCACTGTGGGGGCGGACCCCGGGGTCGGACAAGGCCTGAGGGTATACACGAATAATGGTAAGGTGTGAACAATGAACCAGCCCAGGCCGAAAAGGTGACTGATACGCGTGTAAAAAGCAAAGACATAACCGATAAAGGAAAACAAGACGGCTGTTTACTATTAACTGTTTTGTGGTCGTCTTTCAAAGCATATTTCTTTGTTATTTCCGCTTCGCATTTAACACGCTTGACGGTCAGCTTTTTGGTCTGGCTGTAGTTATACTTTTATTAACACGCGCACTGGTTGTCTAGAAAGTATAGAAAGTTCTAGTAAGGGAGACACCGGTGACAAACAGCTCTGTTACGCTTTCACCTACCTGTAGTCCCCCAATGCGCAAACGGCCATATGGCCGCCGTCGGCGCCGTTGGCCCGCGCACGGCCGTGCGCGGGCCTACGGCGGCCGACGTTGGCCCGATGGCCTTTTGCGCATTGGGATCTCACCTCCATCCTCATCACATTTCTGCGGAGAGCTCTTTAGCCAGGGCAAGACCCCACACTTCTCATAGTATCTGCCGTCGCGGGCAAAGGCCGGTAATTTCACTTGAGAAACGCGAGATTTGCAATGAAAAGCTCTCATTGTATAGATATACTGGGGGTCCCCACTATATGGCCAGATATTATCCATCTTATACCCTATCCACAAGGTATGGTTTTAAAGAGATGAATTAAAACGAGACAAGAAATTTGCTGAATACAGGGAGCAGCGAAACCATGTCAAATCTATAGCTCGTAAAGCAAAAAGGCAAAATGCAGAACAAGTTATTGCCGACGGCTCCGTTCAATCTGTCAAGTAATAAACAATTTCACCAAAGGTAACAGTAAACGATCGCCTAATACTACGCCCGATCTTAATGCAGATGCGTTTAACGGTCACTTCATAACTGTTGCTCAAACTCTGGCGAAGTCAAATACACCTAACCCTGCAAACTGCACTTGCTCTCATCAGCTACGTCTCCATAGTCAACAGAGAGCCTGCGGCTCATTTTTAGTACCGCTTATGACTGTCCTAGATGTAGGTAAATCTATTTCCAGTTTAAAGAACAAATCGTCTTGCGATCCAGATGGTATTAGTAGTCAGTTTTTAAAACTATCTCTGCCCTGCGTCGTCGAATCTCTAACCTTTATTTATAATTTATCTATCAGACATAACGTTTTTCCCGACGAGCTAAAAAATAGCGAAGGTAATCTCTCTTCCTAAAAGCAAAGATTTATGCAACCTAAATGAGTACAGACCCATTTCCATATTATCCTGTATTTAAAAACCGCTCGAGAAGCATATCTATACTCATCTTCTAAACTTTCAGGAGCAAAACCATCTGATAAATGCAGCACAATGAGGATTTCGACCTCTACATTCGTGCCAAACTGCCCTCAATCAGTTAATTGATTATGACTCTCTGCCATAAATGACAGTAAAATATCAGGTACAATCTTTCTTGACCTGAAAAAAAGCTTTTGATCTTGTCAACCACTCTATCCTACTAAAACAAACTACCATTCTATCACACTGACTCAAATACTATCTCCTTTATATCTTCCTATCTCAGGGACAGACCGCAGAAAGTACTGCTAAATGGCAAATATTCCTCTGACGGGTTCGTAACTTGTGGTGTTTCACAAGGGTCTATTCTAGGGCCCTTATTATTTAATCTGTTTATTAATGATCTGTCATTGTCTATATCTCATTTAGACGCAAACTGCGATCTGTTTGCAGACGACACGACCATACACACATCTGATAAAGATATCGCAACCATTAATAAGGTATTCCAACAAAAAGTCTTGATGAAATAGCAGGCTGGTGCAGTGATAATCACATGATTATTAGTATTGCAAAGACAAAGAGAATGTTAGTTACTACACGTCAGAAACACCAGCATGGCCTACCACCTTTAACACTCTCCTTAGATAGCCAACCTGTAGAACAAGTAACTAGGCATCGCTTATTAGGCGTTATAGTGGACAACCAATTAAGCTGTGAACCGCATACTGACTCTATATACAAAACAATCTCCCAAAATCTGTTCCTGTTATCAAAACTACGCCATATAGTTAATACTGATATCCGTAAACTCTTTTTCCATGTGCATATTAAAACGCATTGTGAGTACAGTTCTACCGTCTGGGATGGATGCAGCGAAGTTCACATGAAAAAAGTTAATTCCCTGTATCGTCGGGGCATTAAATTAATACTTCCCGTTCCTACTTCGACTGACGAAAAATTAAAATCTCTCAAGTTACTAACATTGAATAAACAGTTTGAATTTAATCTCTGTGTTCTACTGCACACGATCATGCACGGAAAAGCCCCACCCTATCTAAAAACTATATTTTCCGACAATAATAGGACAAAACACGAGAAATAGTTCGATCCACCTTCCAAAAATTAGATTAGACATCTGTAAAACCAGCCTGTCCTTTTCTGGCGCTAAAGCGTGGAATATTTTACCTCCACACCTGAAATCAATTTGTAAGATTATCGTCTTCAAAGATCGCCTCCATAAATATTTACTTCAGAAGTAATAGTATGTTCGGCTTCCATATGATACTATTCGTATAGTTAGTGGCAAGTTTCCTATTACCTAATAATCTATTCTTCTACTGTTGCTGCAGATTATGTAATAGTTCGACTGTCTGCATTAACATGTCAGGTTTATACCTGTATATATATATATATATATATATATATATATATATATATATATATATATATATATATATATATATATATATATATATATATATATATATATATATATATATATATATATATATATTTTTTTTTTCCTGAGGTGGGGGGGGGGGGAGGGGGAATGGGTCTTTTTACTTATAATATATGTTTTATCTTTTGCTGTATCGTCTGATGTATTTTTATATGTGTAGGGTAGCAGGACAGTTTGGAAGAGAGGCATTGCTATGCCTAAAACTTTTTATCCTGAATAAAAGCTTTTCATCATCATCCCTAGATTCGTTCCGCTGATCAGCACAGCAATCGATGGAGACAGCCAGTATGAATAACGTGCTGTCCCCAGAAGCAAATGACCCAGCAATCGATGGAGACAGCCAGTATGAGTAACGTGCTGTCCCCAGAAGCAAATGACCCAGCAATCGAGCTAACGTCGGGCGCAGTCGGCCCGCGTAAGACAGGGGTTGATGTCGGCCCGAAGACCCTTTGCTCACATGCAGATGCTGTAAAACTCACCTAAAATTCTACATGTTTTCCAGCGCCAAAATGCAGCGAATCCGGAGCACCCATAGTAAGCGGCACCAACGTGACGTGGGAACGAACGCTGACGTCATTACGCTCTGTGACGTCAGTACAGGGCACGTGTACTCCTGACTACATTGGAGATCTGGCACCAGCCCGTTGCCTAGCGACCGGACAATGGGAGACTGGACAATGCAAGCAAAAGATCTGGAGAAATTTCACAGTAATATTTGAAGATTGCGTATTTAATCATGTCGGTATATTTTGTATAATTGTCCTTGTCATTTTACACTGAAAAAGTGTCATTCCCCTTGTAACATGCTGCGTATTTTTTCACAGTAAAATGTTAATGTATATTAACCCTTCATAGCAGCTGGGCCAAGGCGGACGCTCCCCAGACGCAAGAGTCATAAACCCTCCTGAGCACAGCAGTCGCGGTGGCTCCTGAGAATTTATGTCCCTTGTTTTTTCTTGTGTTCTTTATGCCTATGTCTGGTCCCATTTACATCTGTGTTTTTCACGCGAATGTCATTCAGTGTGCAGTGCTTTCAGACGCGCACTTCGTGATCACTGGCAGCGAAGGGGTTAACGTTAATGCCCTCTGTAAATTGTGTACTTGGAATAGGCGATGATAGCGTTAACGTTAATGCCCTCTGTACATTGTGTTCTTGGAATAGGAGATGATAGCGTTTCTGTGGGTAACGTTATAATGAACTGTATTACGGTACATGGCTGGCTTTAACCTTGTGGGTGTCGGTAGCGAGTTTAGTCGCGATGTCTCCTACAGGAATCATGGCGACGGAAACCGCTACCGACACCCAAAGGGTTAGTGTTTGAATTCCGTGCATTTTCTTACCTACGCCTGAGTAGGAATCAAAGCTCAACTGAAATCGAGTTGTATGTTACAAAGGAAGGAGAGGTGACTGCTAGAGATTTTATCCAGGATCAGGTAAGAGGAAAAGTATAGAAAGTTCTATTAAGGGAGACACCTGTGATAAACAGTTCTGTTACGCTTTTCCCTACCTGTAGTCCCCGAATGCGCATAAGACCATATGACCGACGTCGGTCCGATGGCCTTTTGCGCATTGGGCTCTCACGTCCATCCTCATCACAGTCCTGCGGAGAGCTCTTTAGCCAGGGCAAGACCCCACACTTCTCATAGTATCTGCCGTCGCGGGCAAAGGCCGGTATGTCCACTTGAGAAACGCGAGATTTGCAATGAAAAGCTCTCATTGTATAGATATACTGGGTTTTGCCATATGACGGCAGATATTATCCATCTTACCCTATCCACAATGCATGTTTTTTGTTTGTTTGTTTGGGTTTTTTGTTGTTTATTTTGTTTGTTTTTTTCTTCAGAAGCGTGCGATCATAGGTTTCCTTTTATGAACACTGCATTTTCATCATTTCATTTACAGTGGGCACAATATTACACCTACACCCTTCCTCGAACACCCTCTGTGGGATGGTCAATGTGTCTGAAAGGAACAGCCTTCGGTCAAACCGCGTAAGATATTTTATCCGTAGTGTGTTTTTTTTCCATGCTGCCCTCATCTCGTCTCTCCCTCACCTCTCGATTTTACTGTTGCTATTATATTATAAGTTATTGGTCGGATGGGTTCGCTACACGGACCTTTGTAGGCCTGAGGGAGGTCAAAGGAATCATTGTACCCCGAAGGCCGAAGGCCTGAGGCCCGGGTACAATGATTCCTTTGACCTCCCGAAGGCCTACAAAGGTCCGTGTAGCGAACCCCTCCGACCAATAACGTATTTGTTTTCCTTCCTCCGTTTATTGTTTCGAAAAAATCCGGCTTCTGTGGCGGATAGGTGACACCATTGAAAATACATGTTCTGCCGCGGATTCCCAGACTGTGACGTAGCATGATTCCGTGTCAGAAGCTCAAGTCTTGTTTTCGCGAGTAAAAAGCTAATCTTGGCTTGTGTACAGAATGATTCAAGCTGCAATGTCTACAAAAGGTCGTTAAAGTATTACAGTGACAGTGCTTCTTGACTGCTGTGTGATTCAGAAAAATTAAGAACTTTTTGATGAAGCGATCGGCATTTGACCACTGATGTGACAGCTTGTGCAAGTTAGCATGGTGCCTCGTGCTTTTAGATTCAAGATGACAGAAGGCCGGGATGGCTTCGAGTGTGCAGCAGATTGTCGTTGTTATATCCTAAAGTGTCATGTGTGTTGGGATATCTGGAAAAAGGAATACCAAAACAAAACGCTCGTTGTTAACAGCAGGACTAGTGCTGAGACTGATGGATTTTAAGGTAAGATTTTATTTTACAGCGTAGACATGATGTCAGATAGTCTTCGAAAATTCGGGAGATGTTTTTCTTCAGATAGTCCCGCATTGAGTGACGTGAAAATTTGGCAATAGCGTGCTTTGTGTATAGTGTTGCTGGGTGTGTATTTTCGTTTAGTTCTTGAATTTGTTGCTCTGTGCTTTGGTGAAATTGTGGCATGTTGCCTGTTGGTGTTTGAGCAGACGACAGTGTGTTGCCGGTTTGCAAGGATTGTGTCTGTGATTGGTTAAAAAAAAACAACTCGGAAGCTATTTTTGTTCCGTGGTTTACCGAACTTTGAAAATGTCTCGGTGGAAGGCTTTTGCTGTTTGCGCTGTATAATTAGTGGTGAAATATTGTTTAGTTGGCTCCTCACGTCGTAAAAAGTAAGGCAGATGATGTGTATTACGTCAAATAGGACTACTTTAGTGCGTTTTTTTCTGCTATTTTGTCGAACCGAGTTGCTGTCTAGACTCGAAAACGAGGTCGTAACGCGTCATCGAGAGGGCTATAAAACGTCCGCCATTTTTCGCTACAGTGCTTTATATATCACGGTCACATGGTACAGTTTGCGCTAAATTTACTGGTCGTGTGACGTAGGGAGGAAAACAATATATTATGTACCCACTTCATAAAATTTCCCCTTCCTTGACACATGTACTGATATATTGTATAACAAGCAAATTAATATTCACGAACTTGATTGATATACTTTCCTTCCCATAAGCCCTTGCAGACCAGAAAAACTCAGTCTTCATGCTTGCTTCTGTCCGCAAAGCAAAAACGCTAAATATGCGCATACTGTCACATTAGCAAGCTCCTTATGCTCACTAGTAATGAAATACTTCTTAGTGCGTACGTACGCTCGAAATGTCTTTCCCATACACACACATAAACGGAGAATAGCAGCAAACACACGAATCGAATCGCCATACTATTGAGATTGACGACACTGATGTCCGCTAGTGATAGTGACAACCTTAGAACAGGACTAAATAAACAAATCTGCTGTCATTTTCCGTCATTATCCGTGTTCTAATTACAAGTAGATTTTTATTCAACAACACGCACGATTATAGAAAGCACTGATGTCTACACAGTCACACGAAATCTCCGCGCTGAGTCAGTCGACAGCCCAATACATAGCACACAACTGGTCACCATTTGGACCGAGACAAACTCACATCGGAAGTATCACACCCAGGTTCATAAATAGATGTAGTTATTAATGTCTGTGGTCGCACCTAAGGCAGTCTGTTTTTTCCAACATCGGAGACATGCGAGAGGGAATTTGCGCGATGAAACATGTTCAGCAGCGTCATATTTGCTGGTTTCTGTAACATACATTTGGTGTTGGACGGTAAAGTTCCCGTCAGCCTATGTTCATGTAAACTTTACGTCATATCATCTCCTTTGCAACATTTAAGAAAAGTCTGACGTGAACTCCAGACCCTGGATTGTGACGTTAAAGAGTTTTGTGGTGACGTGATTTTTCTAGCATGTGTAGTACACACAGTGTCACCATCGGTGGCACTGAAGGGGTAAAATTCGCTATGTTTTAGCGCAAATCTGAAATATAATAATAAAAAAAATAATAAATAAAAAAAAACCGTGAAAATATCCAGCGAAAGTCTACACAGCCTCAATGAACCTGGGCGTAAATCTACCCAGTGTAAATGTGTGCTGTCGCTATTCAATTGAGATATTTTTGAGTAAATTCAAGCCGTTGTGGATTTATGCTGGGTGGAATCATGCTGTGAAGGTTCACGCTGAGTTTATTTAGTTTTAAAAATAAATGGAAAATCAGATGAACACATTTGCGCTGGGTAGATGTACGCCTGGGTGGATTTGCGCTCAAGACCAGGAAAGCCCCAGGGAAAGACGGCGTCTGCAACGAAATGATCAAGCATCTTGGACCAGCTGCCAGAAGGAAACTGCTTGAACTCTTTAACCTTTCATGAAGAAAGGGTGTTTTTCCTTCAGCGCGGAAGGAGGCCACCATTGCACCCATACCCAAGAAAGTAAAAGACCCAAACAAGAAGTCCAGCTACAGACCTGTCAGCCTGCTAAGCTGCCTCGGCAAGACTCTCGAGCGCATGATCAACAATAGACTTTTGTGGCATCTGGAAACCAACCACCTGATCACCAAAGAACAGACAGCCTTCAGGAAGAACAGAAGTACTGAAGACCAGCTCATCTACCTTACACAGTCGATAGAAAATGCCTTTCAGGAAAAGAAGAAAGTAGTCGCTAGTCGCCACCTTTGTTGACCTCTCCAAAGCGTTTGACAAGGTGTGGAAAGAGGGTCTTCTTCTGAAACTATTGACGGCAGGAGTTGCCGGGCGAATGTTCATCTGGATCAGGAGTTTCCTCAGCCACAGAACCGCGAGGGCCAAGCTGGGTGAGAGGCTGAGCTACACCATCAAGATCAGGGAAGGTGTTCCCCAAGGAGGTGTGATTTCCCCCACCCTCTTCCTCGTCTTCATTAATGGCATCACTGATGGCCTCTCCAGACACATCACGAGAGCCCTGCATGCTGACGACTTTGCCATGTGGAACGCCTCAGAGTCTACTCCAACTGCTACAGTCAGAATGCAAGATGCCCTCAACAACAACTCCAGATGGGTGAGGGACTGGTGTGTCACCATCAACAATCAGAAGACACTTTGCACTTGCTTCTCCCTCTCCAACTCCAAAGAATCCCTCAAACTAACAGTCAACAACCAAGATGTCTCCCAGGATGACACTCCCACCTACCTTGGTGTCAAACTAGACAAGAAACTGACCTGGAATTCACACATCAAAGAGGCGGAGAGGAAGGCCACGAGAAGACTGTCTCTCATGAAGAAACTGGCAGGCACCAAATGGGGAGCAAACAGCATCATTCTCAAGCAGGTGTACACAGAAAACATCCGTCCTGTGATGGAGTATAGCTTGGGCCACTGCTGCCAAGAGCAACACGAGCAGGCTGGCCAGAGTGCAGAACGCAGGCATGCGCATCATCACAGGCGGGCTAAAAACGACACCCATCCACACCTTAGAAACCACCACTGGTCTTCACTGCCTAGACAAAAGACGGGAGGAGAAGGTCTTTGCTCACAGTGAAAAGTTGCAGAGACTGCCCAACCACCCAGTCCATCAACAACTCCAAGAACAGACCGAGAACAGGCTGAAGAGGAGCAGCTTCAACCACCTCACAAAACAACTCACAAGAGCTCACCAGGACACCATTTACAATGCCTCAAATGGTGGAGAACCTCTTCAAGCTACTGAACACTGGAGCACCTCCCTGGTAAACGTGCTGTTTGTTACTGACGTCCCAGGAATAGCCAGCAAAGAATCCCAGTCAGAAGCAATCCTCAGGTCTCTCACACTGGAAATGCTGGACCGAGATTACAATGCATCTGTCTGGGCACACGTTTTCACAGATGGATCCTCAGACGCAGCTGTCAAGAATGGAGGCAGTGGAATTTTCATCCTCCACCCAGATGGACACACCACATCCAAATCCCTGCCTGCGGAAATACTGTCAATCAACTACCTTGCTGAACTCACTGCTCTACGAGAGGCTGCCAGCCTTGTTGGTGCAGACGATCCCCTGCCCTCACACGTCGTTTTCCTGACCGACTGCAGATCCACCATCCAAAGCCTGCAGTCCCACAGTGAGCAGTTGGAGAAAGAAACACTTCACCTTCTGGTCGCCCTCTCACGCCTAACACAAGTGGCTGTTCAGTGGGTATCTGCTCACTGTGGTCTATCAGGAAACGAGGCGGCAGACAGACTTGCCAAGTTCGGTAGCAATCTTGAGCAGCCAAACCAACCGATGTCCTTCCAGGAAGTCAAAACCCTCGTGAAGCGGCACTATCATGCAGACTGGCAGACCCAACACAACCCACCATCTGATGACCAGTTAAAACACCTCCAGCGCCACCAACAGACCACCATATTCCGTCTAAGGACTGGTCACTGCCGACTGCGTGCACACTTGTACCGCCTTTGACTGTCATACACTACAGACTGCTTGTGTGAAACTGGTTTACAGACCCCAGAACATGTACTGCAGTCCTGTCCCCTGTACCAAGACGCCAGGATACAGCACTGGCCACATTGGAGCGACGCTGTCAGAGAAACTCTGGGGCTCCATTCTAGACCTACTGCAGACCACGATCTTCAACTCAACAACCAATCTTGACATCTGAGGCAGATTTTCGGGAACGCTCAACAAGAAGGAGGAGGATTTGCGCTGAATACATTTCGGTTAGTAGTGTCAAGCTGCGAAGTTTATGTCCAAATGTATTGAAATTGACCAATTCAGCACCAATGGCGGTAATCGGAAGGACTCTGGTACAGTTTTGTTTTGGACTGGGTACATACACTATATTGAGCAACATTTTGCTTGATATAGTGCCCATGAACAGACAGATGTGATTACTTGACCCAATCAAAATGTCCTCGTCTTACGACTCGGACATTTTGATTCCGGTCTCATAATCACATCTGCCTGTTATTGGCACTATATCAAGCAAAATGTTGCTCTATTATATTATATTATATTATATTATATTATATTATATTATATTATATTATATTATATTATATTATATTATATTATATTATATTATATTATATTATATTACGTAACTCTGTCAACTCTATTACTCTTCAGTTAATTTACAAAGTTACAATGTAATGTAATGTATTGTAACTGTTACGTTTGTGATTGTGTTATTCTTTTTAGGTAATGTGTGTGTTGATCATTGGAAAGATCATTTGAGTTATTTTTAGATCAAAATCACGTACGTATGATTCGTTTGTTGTTGCATGGAGAATTTCGATTGATTTTGTTTTGGTGTGACTACAATTTTGCACATTTCGATAAATTGTTGCAAAGTCCGACATAGATTAAGCTGGAAGGTATTGGAAAAGGCGCGATTGTTCTAGTGACCTCAAACATGACGTCAAAGTTTGCAGTACATATGTTGGCCACATTTCGTAACATTTACAAGCACCTAGATTCTGCTGAGAGATTGTAGATAGATCTAGAGTGTACTTTTTAATGAATATAATTGATTTTTCTTACGTTTTCTTTTCTGATTGGTTGAGTTGTGTAATTTGCGGGATTGTTCAGAAAATCTGTAATAGCATAAAAAAGGGCGTTAGAAAATATGTGCGTGCATTGTATGAGACAGTGTGTCAAAATGTGGATGCATTAAGAGTGCATCGTGAGAATAAAGTACTGTTGGAACTGTTACTCCAGCGGTGTGGTCTACAAACTTGTGCCACGTGTGACGAGTTGCAGCTGAGTGAGGTGTTGTTTTTTTAAAAAAAAAAAAAAAAAAAAAAAAAAAAAAAAAGAACCCTACGTGAGTGTGTTTGGTGTGATTGCATCATATTACGACAACAACGACATAACAGTAACACAACGTAACGTAAAGTACTCCACTGCTTTGTCGAGACACGTGCAACTTTAACTTCCTTTCACGAACTCGACGATGCATGTGTTCGTCCTGCTAACAGGCAAATGGCTTTTTCAGCGGGAATTGGCGCACAAGGAACAAGTAGCGAGATCATTTAACCCCTTCCCTGGCACTGTACGTACACTGTACATTTTTGTTTCTGAAATCTTGGTTCATTCAACGACCAAACGCCAGCACCGTCCAGGACAATGGATACAAATTGGTCTCAGGAAGAGGCATAGATCCTCATGAGCCCCCGCAGTTGTGGCGGCTCATGAAGATCTATGTCTCTTGCAGTTGCATCGTGTCACTTTTTTTCTCGGCAGAGGAAGGGGTTAAAAAGTTACATTTTGAGGTCTTCTCCTTTTGAAATCCATGTTTGTTGTTGTTTTTTGTTTTGTTAACCCTTTTAGCCCCACGGGTGCATTTCCCGAATTTAGGAAGTGTTACTTAACGACTATGTACCACTTGCAGGAGGTGGATTGACCATGATAATTCAAGGGTAGTGCCAGATTAGCTTGGCGCCTTCAGTTGCCAAGCTAATCTGGCACTACCCTTAAATTATCATGGTCAATCAATCGTAGGGTGTTGGCGATGAAAGGGTTAATTCTAAACAAACATGAACTTTTATGGATGTACAACTGAGATTTGTTTTCTTCCAAAAAACGAAAGTAAAAAGTATGAATATTCTACACATTTGCTGTTTACACGACATTAACGGGTGGTTAACGATGGTTGGGGTGGGCACTGAGACTAGATAAGGGCCGGTACCCTAAGAAGCTTGTATGGGCCATTTCCAAAGCTACTGCATGGGTCTGAAAGTTTAGTCCTTACCACGCGAATACCATAACGTTATAACCCCTTCACTGCTAGTGGGCTCAGATTGTGTTTCTGAAACATCTCAAAATTCAAAATAAAAAATCCCCAGCCGTCAAGGGACATGGATATAAAGCGGTGTCTGCAAGAGGCATGAGAGTCCCACAACTGAGGGGCTCATGGGGATCTATACCTCCTGCAGCTGGGTGGTGTTCATTTTTTCTCAGCAGTGGACGGGACGAAAGTCTCTCCTGCGGCGTTATTGAAGACACACCAGGAACAGTTACACAGGAGATATTGCGAAGAATGAACCTTTGTCTGGAGGAGGCCTCTTTATATGCCGCAGATAGTAATCATATAAAGCTATATGGTTTAGTGAATATTTCCAACAGAATAAACACAACAAAACGATGTGAAAAAGAAAAGAAGAAAAAAAAAAACTCTGTAAATTTCTTGTCTATTTGTTCCCAGGTTTTCACTGAACCTGTTGACGAACACTGGGTACGTCGGTTTCCACTGTAGTGTGAGGTTCAACAGTGATGGTACCATACGTACAACCGCCCTGGACACCAACGTAGGCGGCTGGGTAACTTACGCCGTCTATTTGAAGGATCCAAATCCTCCCTTCCCGTTCACCGTGGGGCAGCAGTTTGATTTGAAGATCACAGCTGTCCGGGATAACGTATATGAGGTACGTCTGTGTTGTTACACTTACAGGTCAGCCTCAGTATGAGGTCCCAATGCGCAAAGGGCCATCGTGCCGATGTCGGTGCGTAGGTCTGATGGCATTTTCGCACTAGGGTGCTCCAGTATTCCGTTTTTTTGATATAAAGCGTACAGGTAAGGTAATTTTGGCTCCCAGCGGGGATGCCTGGTGAGCAAAAAGGTCCTCAGGTCCTCGGAACGCTCTCGGTGACTATAGATCAAACAGTTGCAGAAGTGTCAGCCGAGAGGTATGTCTAGACGTGATAGTACACGAATACTGTCCACAACCTTTCACAACCGCACAATAGCCATGTAGGTCGAAGCCATCTAAATAATAATTACGGTATTTATAATGCGCTTATCTTATAATAATTATAACTCTAAGCGCGCACTCACAACTCGCACACGCATGCGCACGCTTTGTGACTCGCGTACCACAAATAGTGAAAATACATTACGACGGTCATCTTTTGAACAGGAGCGACACGTTTATTTTCATAAATATTGCTCAGTAAGTTCAACTCAACAGTTGAATCAACAAATAAAATGTCTGTTTTGCACTACAACAAAAATTGGATGCAATTTAACTTGCAACATATGAAACAACAAACGAAACTATTTTGAACTCGGTATCTATAAAGCGAAATCTACCTTTCAATGCAAATGCTAAGTTGTTTCCCTTGTTACTAACATTCTTGCATTCTTGTGGTATTTCTCGCATTCTTGTATTTCGGAATGTAAGCCTCTTACTTACTCTGCGCGATCTAAACTTATTTCGAAATAAATAATGTGAAAATGAGTATATTTTCGGATAGTGCATGGCCTTTCTAGTGTAGGAAGTGAGCCATTCAAATGTGGAATGTGTGTTTTTTGGGGCGAACAATCACACACTCTAGTTTGCAAACTGGCTACAGGTTCACCATAATATCCCAGAAAACTTAGCGCGGTAAGACTAGGACATATGTTGCGGGGGCGTTTCCTATGTAAAAGTGGTCTTGAAAGGTTTTATACCGCGATATACTGGGGCCTGGAAAGGGCTGAATGCTGGTGCAGCACGGGATGAGAATGGAATGAAGGGTGGAGAGGAAAAAGTGCCACGGCCCTGGAGATGTGATGCGGAAGTTTCGGATGAAAATCCTTATCCAGGGCAGTGGATGACGGTGATCCAGGTCGACATCTTCTCACATCCACTGCGCCGAAAAAGCTTTTTCTTCCTCTCCACCTCTTAATTTTCTCATTTTGGTATTGTTCTTGATATTGTTTTTATTCTTCTTGATGGTAGTTTTGCTGATACTGATTCCCCCCCCCCTCCCCCCCCCCCCAAACAGAGTGGGCCTCTCGCTCTTTGATCGGCTGAAAGTGCACGGTGAGTCAAATAGCCTCAACAAAAAATTTGCTTTTCCGTACAGCATCAGATGTTGGCAAAGTATATTTAAATTATGCCATCGGAAAGATCAACGATAATGATAATGAATACGAATACCTTTATTGTCCCAAGATGAGAAATGTGTTTGCAGCGGATTAAAAAAAAAACAGTTGTAAAAACAACAAATGTGAACATAAAACAAATAAATACATTTTACTGACTAGAACACATCGACCGATTATAGTGAGTATGTGCACGTTTATAACATCACAACCATCTGTAATGTTAATATCCACCTAGAAAGAAACCGTGCTTAAAAACTAACTGAGACGACACTACCTTATACCACGCGCACAACACACACGCACGCACACTTGCGTATCACATGACATTGCAAATTCATAGATCTGAGGTTGACATCTTGACCGTCCTTCAAATGATACCTTGACTATAGGTCTATGCCATGGCATCATTTAGGAGACGAAAAGATGATGGCAGGAAAGAAAGACGTCTGCGATTTGTTTTGCACGTCACAGTTCCGTATCTCCTAGAGGAAGGCAACAAGGCATATTCTTCGGATAAACCATGAGTATCATCAGATACAACGTGGAAGGCTTTGTTAAGCACCTGCTTGTCATACAAAGAAGAAAGGCAGGGTTGCTGAACTCTCAATATGTCGTGATCATACACAATCGAGTATCTAGTGTATATAATTATAGAATCTCTATAATGAGAAAAATGTCTTGCCCGCAACTTTAAAATAACCAAAAGTATTGCCAATACCTAAAACGTTACTTTCCAGTCCTATCAAAGCCTCATGAGAAACATTTTCACAAACATGTCCTTGATTTTCTGGGAAACTAACTTGTCAATAGCTTGGAAACAACGTGTTAAGTGCACATCAGTCGGGTTTTAGACCAAATCACTCCTGTCAATCAGCGCTTGCACGTAATGTTGATAACAGGCTATTTTCTGTTAAGACAAACATGATGCCGGAAGCTTTATTCCTAGACCATAAAAAAGATATTTCATGTAATATTCTCTCTAAAGAAAAGCTTGAATGTTCCATCTATGCAATAATATAAGTTATTTGTCACAGGGGTTTGCTACACGGACCCTTGTAGCCCAGAGGGAGGTCAAAGGAACCAATGTACCCTGAAGGCCGAAGGCCTGAAGTATACAATTGTTCCTTTGACCTCCGAAAGGCCTACAAGGGTCCGTGCGGCAATCCCATGCTACCAATAACGTATTTGTTTTCATTCCACCACTATTTTTGTAACAGAAATCAAGAAGACATCTTCCGACCTGGATCACGCGTGACATGACTGACGTCAAAGGAATATACATTTATACATAATAGACTGATGACGTAATTTAAAATATTTCATGACGTGGCCGTCTCGAGTGCTGAGTGTGCTTGTTTCGAACAACACTATGTAACATTTTGCTTTATACCGTTCTGGTGATCTTTTATAGAAAAAAACTCGCATCCAAGATGCGTCACAAAGAGGGCTACACGAAGTCCGCCATTTTTCGATACA
Source organism: Semisulcospira habei (assembly GCA_036245525.1). Taxonomy (NCBI): domain Eukaryota; kingdom Metazoa; phylum Mollusca; class Gastropoda; family Semisulcospiridae; genus Semisulcospira; species Semisulcospira habei. The sequence continues at coordinate 45,286,037 of BTPG01000005.1, read as the reverse complement.
AGGGTTTTTGTATCACTGTCACTTGGTACGGTTTGCGCTAGGGACTGGTGGTGAGACGTATGGATGAAAACAAAGTTATTTCTTTCTCCGTTCCTATCTCCATAACAGAACAAAGTCTGTATTAACGGAAACTTTTCTTCCCAAGGAAAGGAGTGCCGCCCGGATTTATTCTAGGCCCATTACTTTCCTTACTATGTGTAAATGGCCTTCCCTTACACGTCATCTCGCGGATCGTGTAAGCGGCTCGATTGCCGATGACATCAGTCTCCACGCGGCAGGCAAAACAACTACTATCGGGCTACATATACGTTTAGATGAAATATCAGAATGGCGTAGTGAGAACCACATGATCTTGCATCCAGCAGTCGCAAAATCTATGCTTATAGAAACATCAGCTTAACCCTTCACCTTTGCAACTTCAGATACAAAACGAACCCACTGAACAAGTTACCACTTTTTAAAAAAATATGTCAATCAACAACTAAGCTGCATTTCTAAAAACATATTTCTGCTTTCTCTTCTGAGCCTCATAATTGACAAGCACAGCTGTGAACTATTCTTTATCGCTCACATAAAATCTCACTTTAATTATATCTCCCCTGTCTGAGATGGATGTGGCGATGTACATGTAATCAGACTAAACTCCCTGTAAAAGTATAATGGCACAGCCCAAAAGTGACCGACGAGAGATTCATAAATGGAATGTCGGCATCATCTATTGTAAACAGCGTAAATATAGGGGCGGAAGCACACTGGCTGTCTCTCGGTTCGCTGGGCTGATCAGCGGTGGCTAGTCGATGGTGACAACCAGTGTGAGATGGAATTGTAAATCCCCTAGACACAATGTTCAACCCCTTCACGGCCAGTGGTCGCAGATTGTGTTTCTGATATCTTTGTTAATTCAACACCAAGCAGCCCTAGCCGGTTAAAGCACGTTGATGGCGTTGATTCTCATGAGCCCTTGCAGTCGCATCTGTGTCTCTCGCAGCTGGATTGCGGTTTCTTGTTGTTGTTGGTGGTTGTGGGGTGTTTTTATCGTCACTGAAGTACTTAAGTACTGCGTATATGTTTTTCTTTTTTTTTTAATATAGTTCCAACGCCCTACAGCAAGAGATGGCTCGACCATGATAATTCAAGGCTAGGGCCAGATTAGCTTGGCGTCTTCAGGCGCCAAGCTAATCTGGCACTACCCTTGAATTATCATGGTCGAGTCATCTCCTGCAATTGGTACCTAGCCGTTAAATGATACCTAAAAAAAATCTGGAAATTCGTCCTTGGGGGTTTAATGGGTTAAACTTGGAATAACATGGGAGAGACGTTTTGTGTCCCAGGTGTACGTGGAGGGCAGTTTGTACGGGACAAGCAAACCTCTTCCTGCAACCGTGACCACCTGCAACAGAGTTCAGCTGAGGGGCGACCCCCTACAAGTGGTTACGCTGGATATCTATTGCGACAAATAACCTAATATTGAAATAGTCAACTGAGAAAGAAACACATTTGAGACACCAAGTACAAAAAGTTAATAACAATCGAAGGAACAAGCAGAGCAGTAAAATCACCACCATCAAAAGAAACTGCTTTGAGTTTGAAAGGACGAGCATAAAACATTTCTTCTTTTCTTTTTAGCGGATTATTATTATTATTATTATTATTATTATTATTATTATTATTATTATTAAATTTACATATTTTACAGGCTTGACAGTAACCCTTGTGGTCTGGATTTGACAGCATATCCCAGCAGTTTCCCTTACTTTACATTTATGTAAGCATTACCTTCAGTTCCTGGTACATGGATCGACCATATAAGCTTATGGAGATTGACTGATCAGATAGCAATTTCGTCGTCATTCGGCATCGTTCAAAGCAGCCTCAGATATCACCAGATTCGGATCGAAGCATTTTAGAACGATGTACCAAAGGGTAAAATGCAAAAAAATACCCAAATAATCGCCGAGACAGGACCAATACAACGCAGTTTAACACCTTCCCCAATGCGCAAAGGCCATCGGGCCGATGTCAGCCGCCATTGGCCAGTGCATGCGGCCGACGTCGGGCCGATGGCCTTTTGCGCACTGGGTCAGTGGCACCGCACGTACATTGTGTGTCTGAAATCTGTGTCAGTTCAAGGCGAAATGCTCCAGCCGTCCCATGAACGATGAATACAAAGTGGTTTAGCAAGAGGCATAGATCATCATGAGCCCACGCAATTGCGAGGGTTCATGAGGATCTATACCTCTTGCAGTAGTGTGGTATCCGCTTTTTTACAGTGAAGGGGTTAATACACTGTCTTGCACTTGTCCGTTCTAGCTGCATTTTTATCCGACTAAACCGTATCAATTCTTTGCTGTTAACTTAATTTGTATTTGACAACACTTATGTTCCCCAGCAATAGTTGTAATATCTGAAGTGTTATATTGTATTTGCACTTATAGGCCGGCAGTCACCCTTTCTTATTCTATAGAAGCATGGGTCTATTGCTATTACAGTAACAGACGTATGGTAATTTGCTTGTCTTCATTCCCATTATTTTCACAATGTTAATTAAAGATGAAAACATAAACGATTTTTAAAATTCTTATTTCATTCATTAGTTTTGTTAAATAAAAACTTGAATTTAATATTTATACACACACACACACACACACACACACACACACACACACACACACACACACACACACACACACACACACACACACACACACACACACACACACACCGTACACACACACACACACACGCATGCACACGCGCGCACACACACACACACCAATGACATAAAGCTTGTAATAAGATACACTACGGCATAAAAGGTATAATTTAAGTTCTTTATTTCAGAAACTGAGACATGTACATGTTTACCTAATGATGCATGTCAATAATAGGTACAAGGGAAGATTGTACGATTAACATTATTTGTGGTTAGTTCGAGGTTCAAAATCCATGGCACCGGAGTACCTAATGGGTGGGTTATGGGGGACAGGGATACATATTCCCTGTGGAGTACGACCCGAACGGTGATCAGTTCAGGTGCACTGCAACTGTGCCACTTTAATTTATCAGGACCTTTCAACTGACATGTTATAGAACAAGACCGTTATTTAAACCTGTCAACCCTTTGGCTGTCTGTAGCGTTTTTTGTCGCGATGAGTCATGAAGGATGTTAGAGTGTTGTTATTCCTATAGGGTGTCAGAGTGTTGTTATTCCTGAAGGATGTCAGAGTGTTGTTATTCCTGTAGGATGTAGAGTGTTGTTATTCCTGAAGGATGTCAGAGTGTTGTTATTCCTGTAAGATGTCAGAGTGTTGATATTCCTGTTGGAATCATCTCGACAAAAACCGCTACCCACACGTAAAGGGTTAATATTAATTATATTACTTTGTTGTTTGCTGCAACCCCTTTTGTACGATGTAGGGTGTCTCGACTGATGACATTTTTACCTGCCGAAGCACAGCTGAGGGAGGAGAAAATGGCATCGAGACACCAGAGACCGTAAGACACCAGAGACCTTAAGGGACAGTAAGAGATGTAGTAAACAAAAGGATGTAACACATTTGTGTTCACTCGTCTTTGAGAATTTTCTGTTGGAAGGATATCGAGATCACAGACAGTAAGCGCCGATTCAAGGGAGAAAATGCGAGGCAGCGTTTTGACTGTCTACCTTGAGCAAGAGCAAACGTCGACAAAGAAACTGTATTTTCTGACATAACAAGGGGACGGATGAGCGACCACAATTTCAGAAAGTGTTGGATCGGCTTTGATTTGGTCTTTTGGTCCGAAGCAGCGTGATGTGGGTATGTACTTGAGTTTCTCTACCGCATTATTGGTGAAGCAGACGACGTTTACTTATAACATAAGTGTTACGTTTGTGGTTGTGTTATTCTTTTGAGAGCATGTGTGTGTTGATCTTAGGAAAGATCAGATATTTATTTGAGTTATTTTGAATAAGAATTACGTACCTTTTAAGTAGGATTCATTCTCTTTTGCCTGGAGAATTGCGATTGATTTCTGTTGTGTAGCTAAAATGACGCGTCTTTTCGTTACATTGTTGCTATAGTCCGACCTCGTTTGACCTAGAATATTCTCGAAACGGCGCGATCATTCTAGTGACCTCAAATATGACGTCAAAGTTGTTGGGAACATTTCGTAACATTGTATCGAATACGCCTAGATTTTAATCGAAATATCTAGAGGGTTCTTTTTCATGGATGTTAATGAGTTTTGGTTACGTTTTCTTTTCTGATTGGTTGTGTTGTGTGAATTTGCTAGATTTTTCTTGAAATCTGTAATGGTATAAAAGACCGTGTTAGGATGTATGTGTGTACATTGTATGAGACACGCTTTGTGTCAAAAGTGTTGATGTATTGTAGAGGCGACAGTGTATCAGCGTTGGTGCGTTTGTGAATGCATTTTGTGCTGAGATTGCATCGCTGCAAATAAATATTGTTGGAACTGTTACTCCAGTGTGGTCTACAACCTTATGACACGTGTGACGAGTTGCAGCTGAGTGAAGTTTCTTTACAAGAACCCTACGTGCGTGCGTCTGGTGTGATTGCATCATACTACGACTACGACTACCATGTAACAATAAGTTATTGGTAGCAGAGGTTTGCTATGCGAACCCTTGTAGGCCTTCGGGAGGTCAAAAGATCCATTGTACCCCTCAGGCCTTCGGCCTTTGGCGTACAATGGTTCCTTTGACCTCCCGAAGTTGAAGGGTCCTTGCAGAAAACCCCTGCTACCAAAAACGTATTTTTCGTAAAAGAAATCAAGCTTAAATCTTTCGACCTGGATCACACCAGACATGACTGACGTCCCCAAAAATATACATGTATACACAATAGACTTGTGACGTAATTTGAGATCTTTCATGACCAGCAGCTTTTTCTACAAATTGTCGGAGTAGTGCAGTGGAAGAGGTGAGTGACTGTTGCCTCAAAACACATTAAATGTCTTCAAATTAATAGTCGCATAGGATGCTGATGTGCTTTCGATTCCGCAAAGATTCTTTCTTTAGCGGTCTGCTACATATTATTGCCCGCACTTGTGTGCTACAACCAACTCCAGCAGTGTGCATGTTGTTTCGAACAACACTATATATAAATTAATGTTGTACTTTACAAAGTTTTGGTGGTCTTTTATAGAACAAAAAATGGCACCCAAGACGCGTCAGTAAGAGGGTTACAAAAAGTCCGTCATTAGTCTCTACAAGGGTTTTTGTAGCGAGGTCACATGGAACGGTTGTGTTAAAGGGATTGGTCGTGTGGCCTAGGAATGAAAACAAAATGTTTGTTAGCTTTGGGAATGTTAGACAAGAGCTTCCTGAGACGGAATGGTCACGTAAAACATTGATATATTTCGCTCAGTCCCTTTCTTCCCCACTCCTCCCCTCTCCTTTCGTTTGATTTTTCAAGAGTAGGGTCATACCTCCCCTGGAAACCCTTCTACGGCACCGTATGTAATACACAAGATGATTAAATACTATGTACTGTAATTGTATGAAAACAGTCATCATACTATATAAAAAAAATGATATGACATTTTCATCTGACTGTTTATCTGCTCGATATCAGGAGAATATTAACAGAAGTGGCACAACGAGAATGAAATCTGTTGTGCACCGGTGTAACACGCCAAAATTACCCCCAGTTCTTTAGATCGATCTAGGTCACTTTGACGTACGCGAGATCAAACTGGTGCCATTTTGGAGTGGTGACCGATTTTGCCTGATGGGAGTAACAAGCAAAAATAACTCTAACATCGGATCGACCTGTGGTCACCTTGGCGTGGTGACCGGGCTTACGGCGTCAGTAAAGTAACGGATAATGCCGGCTTTATAGTCGGGAGCTTCTTTTAAAACAGCGCGTAACGACGAAGGAGGGGTCGTCCTGTTTTAACAGGATAAGTAAGGATAAGGACAGGATAAGGACAAAGTCTAGTTCTTCAGCATAAGATATGAAAGCTGACGTCTTGCGTTTTGAGAGCCTCCTTCAGTCCCTCCTGAAAATGTTGTCTTGCATCCTCACCAGGGTCCCATTGCAGGAAGGTGCCACGTGTCAGCATGCTGCGCATGTCCTTGGTCATTCTTCCGACCTCGACGTCACCCAGCATGACGTCATTGTAGAATTCAATGGCCGAGTAGAGAATGTGCTCAAACTCGTACTTACGCATGGATCCATCGTGGATGTAGTTGTCGCTCAGCACCAACATAATGCGGGTGCTGAAGTCCATGTTCCTGGTACGCTAAGACAGGGAATAATGACCAATGAGAGACCATTCATACTCCGTGTCACGGGAAGGGCCATTGAAGTAATTAATGTTTTCTGTGCATTGTACACTTGTTGGAGTTTGGGTCACAAAACCGATATCACAACAATGTTCAATATCCCTTGGCTTGACTTCGCGAACGAAGATTCTATAGGGGTTGTCCACGATGTCTGCAGGCATGCTCGTGACTGCGGAGGCCGATCCGGGACAGGCAGGTTCGACCGCAGTGGCTGCAAAGGGAGGTCTGGCCAGGGTTCTGAATTGCGGCATCTCTGTTTTTTCTCCTGAGCCGTTTGTCTTTAAGACTAGCTCTGCGAGAGTCCTCAAAGGAGACAGCTGCCTTGTAAATGGTGGAGCGCCAGGTGTCACGGTCCGCAGCAAGTGAAGACCACTGGCGGTGGTCGATTTGGCAGGCACTAAGTGACTTCTTGAGACAGTCTTTGTATCTCTTCTTTGGTACCCCTCTGTCTCTGTGTCCAGTGGCGAGCTCACCGAACAGGCTGATCTTGGGTAGGCGATGATCCTCCATCCTGGAGACGTGCCCAGCCCAGCGGAGCTGTGTCCGCAGCAGCAAAGCCTCGATGCTCACAGTTTCTGCCTGTTCAAGGACCTCGACGTTTGTGACATAGTCACTCCAGTGAATGCCAAGGATTGTACGCAGGCAGCGCTGGTGGAAGCGTTCGAGGAGTCGTAGTTGCCTGCGGTAGAGGGCCCAGGACTCGGAACCATACAGCAGGGTGGTGAGGACGACAGCTCTGTACATGCTGATCTTGGTGCCTGTTTTCAGCTGTTGATTGTGCCACACCCGCTTGTTTAGACGCCCGAAAGCGCTGTTTGCTTTTGCCAGCCTGCTGTCCAGCTCCTTGTCCAGCTTGGCGTCTGACGTGATGATGCAGCCAAGGTAGGTAAACTGGTGCACTGACTTCAGTTCAGACTCACCGATGGTGATGTAGGGAGGGCGATGCTCTACCTTGGGTGCCGGCTGATGGAGTACCTCTGTCTTTTTCAGACTGACCTCGAGTCCAAAGAGCTGGGCAGCATCTACAAAGCAGGATGTGATGCGCTGCAGGGTTCTCTCTGTGTGTGCAACGAGGGCAGCGTCGTCAGCAAAGAGCAGCTCACGAATCAGTTGGTCTAGGGTTTTGGTGTGGGCCTGCAGTCGTCTGAGGTTGAACAGGCTGCCATCGAGACGATACCTGATGTACACTGCATCGTCATCGTCGAGGTCCACTGTGGCCTGCTTCAACATCGTGCTAAAAAAGATGGTGAAGAGGGTCGGTGCCAGCACACAGCCCTGCTTCACACACCGTTGAGAATATGGAATGGTTCTGAGAGGTCACTGTTGAGTCTGACCTTGCCTTGTTGGTCCTCGTGTAGCTGGATGATCATGCTGAGGAACTTTGGGGGAGAGCCAAGTCGCTCCAGGATCTGCCACATGCCTTGCCTGCTCACAGTGTCGAACGCTTTTGTTAGGTCGACAAACGTTACGTACAGCCCTTTGTTCTGCTCACGGCACTTCTCCTGAAGCTGTCTCATCACAAAGACCATGTCGGTGGTGCTCCTGTTGGCTCTGAAACCACACTGGCCCTCTGGGAGGTGGTCTTCTGCAATGGCAGGTACCAGCCGATTCAGGAGCAGCCTTGCAAGAATTTTCCCGGCAATGGACAGCAGGGTAATTCCACGGTAGTTGGAGCAGGCAGACTTCTCTCCTTTATTCTTGTACAGGGTGATGACGACTGCATCGCGGAGATCCTTTGGTAGTGTTCCTTCCTCCCAGCAGCAGAGAAAGGTCATGGAGCTTGTTGTGCAGTGCTGGGCCTTCATGTTTTCAGATCTCTGGTGGGATACCGTCAATGCCTGCTGCTTTGCCACTCTTGAGCTGGTGGATGGCTGTGAGGGTCTCTTCAGCAGTGGACGGTTTGTCCAATTCAACCTTTACTGGGAGGTGTGGGATTTGGAGGATGACTGCTTCTTGAACAGTGCGCTCAGCGCTGAAGAGGTCCTGAAAGTATTCCGACCAGCGGTTTAAGATGGAGTTATTATATGTGAGGAGTGCCTGTCCATCAGCGCTTCGCAGGGGACTTTGTATCAGGTGCCTGGGGCCATACACTGCTTTCAGTGCTTCGTAGAAGCCCCTGTAGTCACCGTTGTCAGCGCAAAGCTGGGTTCTCTGTGCGAGTCTGGTCCACCACTCTTTCTGGAGATCTCTGAGCTTGCGCTGGAGACTGCTGCAGACCAGGCGGAAGGCAGACTTCTTCACAGGGCAGGAAGGCTGGGCTAGGTGGGTCTGATGGGCAGCTCTTTTTTTTTTTTTTGCTAGGAGTTCCTGGATCTCTACGTCGTTTATATCAAACCAGTCTTTGAAATAAGAGCGGTGTCTCTACAACCTAAGCCACAATAGCTGGAATAAAAGTCATATGACTGTCTGATTTCTGTAATGATAATCGTGTTTATAGAGTGACAGAAGGTAATACAATTATTTTCAATTTATTCTAGCCACTGTGACTAGCTTTTTTGACCTGGTTACGTGTTTCTCACCCGAAAATTGGAACTCGGCAAGTAAAGGTCATCGGTCCAAGGTCGGCTACAGTTTGCGCGCGCACGGCCGTGCGCTCGCTAACTGTGGCCGACGTTGCCCCGATTACCTTTTGTGCACAAGGTCCGCAGTAGTGTAACACCTTGTCACTGTCCTTATTTGAGAAGGAAAGAAACAACACAACGTATTGGGTCAAAGATAACGGGTGTTGTTTCTCCTCTTCTGGCAGATCACTGTAAGCCAAGGTCATCGGGCCCGCTGCGGCCGTCATAAGCCTAAAAACCTTTTGGTATTGGGGATGAGGGTGTTTGTTTTTACTACGTCAAAGCCACTTCGTTCGTTAAAAAACCCAGCAGTATTTTGTTTTCACCACTACCACTACACCCTTCACCGGCCTTCGTACTCAATGTGTCACAGGATGCGTCATATCGCGTCATTTTTACAGCATACATGACAATGTTGTCGGCTAAAGGACCCGCATTCATATCTCTCTCCTCCACTAACGTTTTTATGTTGTTCGTTCTGCAGAAGGGGCAGCAACTCGCCTACGATTCATTCAAGTTCGTAAAATTGGCGCTGTGAGCCACGTACACGTCATATACTGGAATTACCGCCCCTCTACCGTCAGCGTTGCCTTCGAAACCCTGACACGTGATTCAAAAAGATATTATTTTACTGATTACGTTATTTGCTTGACGTAATACTCGGCAAAACAATAAACTATACGTGACCAGTCAAAAATAGTAACCGAGACTAGTTATCAATGCAAACTTGAACCCTGATGTCCAACAAATCTGGTTCCGGCAAAAGTTTGCTGCGTGAACCACATTGATGTCAGTCAAGCATCCATCTCATAGGCACGACAGAGAACTGGCACTTGCACGTCTTGCGACATTGTGGAATTGTCGGAAACAATATGATTAAAAAATGTCGCATTTCTGTTGCTCATCAGTATACAAACAAAGTGATTACAACTACGAAGGAATGAGGTCAGCAAAACTCCATTAACTTTGTCGAGGCTGTCAAACGCCGCGCTGCTAAAAAAAATCACCAGAGACTTCAGCCCCAGATCCATCGCCACAGCCCTCGTTGACGCTCTCAACTTTCAGCCGCTCAGAGAAAGACGCCAAAGTGACTGACCAGGCAGCGTTGATGTATGTACCCACTCCATAAACTTTTTCCTTCTTTAACACATGTATTGATATATAGAATAACAAGCGAAATAGATCCATGAATTTGCCCGATATACTTTCCATCCTCAAATCCCTTGCGCGTCTAGAAGTTTCGATCTTTATGATACTTGCATTTTCAAAACGGAAACGCGACTGTTTTCATACTGCAACATTAACAAGCTCCTTATGTGTAGTAGTAATGAAATGCTTCTTAGTGTGTGCGAACGCGAAATTAATATCCTATACACACGAACGGACACGAGCTGCACTGAGTAGTGAAATTTGCAATATGTCACCTGGCGATATCGACAACCTGAGAAAAGAACTAAATAAGCAAACCTGCTGGCATTTTTCGCAATTATGCGTGGTCCAATTATAAGTAGAATTTACGCAGTAACATGCACGGTTATTCAAAGTACTGATGTCTTCATTGTCTGGCGACATCAACGCGCTGAGTCGACTGACATTCATGTGTTTTGTCTGAACACCGCAATCAGCTGCAAAATGAATGGCGGGAGGAATAGTTTTGTTCTGGACTGGGTACATTAATTATATTGAGCAACATTTTGCTTCATATAGTGCCGAAAACCGACAAATATGATTACTTGACCCGAATAAAAATGTCCTCGTCTGACGACTTAAACATTTTGATTTGCGTGTCGTGATCACATCTGCCTGTTATCGGGCACTAAATCAAGCAAAATGATGCTCAATATAATATAATAAAAGTATGCAGAGCATCACGCCCCCTACTGGCCCTCTCCGCACCTCTGCACGATCTTCTCGTGGCCACAACAACAAACTATTGAACCTAAGTCAAGAACTGATGTCGATCTACACACCGTCTTTTCCCTCCGCCGTCCCTGTCTGGAACATCCTGCTACCGGAAGCCACCTCCACTGCGTTTGACAGGGTGTGGCATGTAGCCCTTTGGTCCACCGTGAAGCTATACAACATCAATTCCAACCTGACCAAAGTCATAGCAAACCTCTACAACAAGGCCACTAGCGCAGTCTGCTTCAACGGCAAAATAGGAAACTGGTTTACGACTACAGTCGGAGTCAGACAAGGCAGCTTGCTCTCACCTACTCTTTTCAACATCTTCCTGGAAAAAAAATCATGACAGACGCACTGAAAGATCATGAAGGAACTGTCAGTATTGGAGGCAGAACAATCACGAACTTGAGCTTTGCGGACGACATTGATGACCTTGCAGGAAGAGAAAAGGAGCTAGCTCAGCTGGTGGAAAAGCTGGACAGTACAGCCATTGCGTATGGGATGGAAATCAGTGCAGAGAAGACCAAACTGATGACAAATAACACCAGTGGCATTGGTACTGACGTCATGATTGGAAGCCAAAAACTAGAAACAGTTAATAAATTTAAATACTTAGGAGCCATTGTGACAGATGAGGGTTCAAAACCAGTAATACTGTCCAGGATTGCGCAGACAACAACAGCACTGACAAGATTGAAGACCATATGGAAGGACAGAAACATCACGCTCTGCTCCAAGATCAGACTGATGCGCTCCTTAGTCATCTCAGTGTTCTTGTATGCCTGCGAGTCATGGACCCTCACAACAGACCTTGGAAGGAGGATACAAGCCACTGAAATGAGATGTTTTCAAAGGCTGCTTGGCATTTCATACAGAGATCACATCACGAACAAGGAAGTGGGAAGCAGAATCAGGCAAGCCATCGGGCCCTATGAAGACCTATTAGCCATTATGAAAAAATGCAAACTGAAGTGGTATGGGCATGTCACGCGTTCAGCAGGGCTTGCCAAAACAATCCTGCAAGACACTGTGGAAGGAGGACGAAGGAGAGGAAGACAGAGGGAAAGATGGGAGGACAATATCTCAGAGTGGACAGGACTGAGCTTGGGTGATACGCTAAGAATGGCAGAGAACAGAGAGGAATGGAGGGAGCTGGTTACCAAGTCATCAGTGGTGCCCTAACGGTCGGCAAGACTACGGGATATAGATGGATGGATGGGTGGATGTTGTCTGTTTCTGCTGCCTTCCATTTTTTCAGCGACTTCACTGCAGCCTCTACTTCTTCTTGGAGGATGGGATAGTTGCCATTATTGGTCACGGGTGGCTTGACAAGAATGCCTGGGCCCCCTGTAGCTCGGTGGTTGTACAAATCTGAGCAGTACTCTGTCCATCTCTTTAGTATGTCTTGGTCTTCCGTAAGACAGTTCCCTTCACTATCTTGAGTGATCGAGGAGCGTCCTTGTTTTACACTGGTCAGGTCTTTCACCAGCTGGTATGCTTTTTTGCTATTATTTTTGTTCAGATTTTCTTCTACGTGTTTACACTGATCTTCAATCCACTTATTCTTTGCCTTTTTCATGCTTTTCTTGATATCCTGGTTAATTTCCCTGTATTGTTTAGCTCCTTCTACCTCTGATTTCTTTTTCTTTAATTCTCGACGCTTGTCACATAGAACAAAGATGTCAGCTGTAACCCAAGGTTTCTTTGCTTGTCGGTGTTTGCCAAGGATCTCAATGGCTGTTTGGGTTATAACAGTGTTAAATGTGTCGATCAGTGTGTCCACATCCGTGTCTTATGCACCTAGATGTAGCAGTGGCGCGAAGTTTCCTCCTATCTTTGCCTGGAAGGCTTCCGCTACTGGGTCTTTCAGTTTCTCGAGGTCAAACTTGACTCTAGTGGGACCCTGCTTTTTGACCATCTTTAGGCGGAGTCGGAAGGTCATCATCACTAAGTCATAGTCACTTCCAATGTTTGCTCCTGGAAAACTTCTTGTCTTGGCAATGTTCACACTGGTTTGGAAGCGTCTCTTCACCATGATGTAGTCAATTTGGTTATGGTGCTCTCCGTTCGGGCTGTGCCATGTCCACCTTCTGAATGCTTTGTGTGGGCCAAACGTGTTCATCAGCTTTAGATCGTTTGAGCTGGCAACTTCCAGGAGCCTTAAGCCTCTGTCGTTGGTCTCTGCATTGCAGTAGCGTCCGCATGTGCCTTTCCAGTTCCTAGCAGCATCCTCTCCTATTTTCGCATTCCAGTCTCCCTGCACCACAAGAATGTCTTTCTTGGGAGTTTGGTCCAAGACTTCTTGCAGTTGGTCATAGAAGTCTTCTATTTCCTCATCGCCATAGTCTGTTGTTGGGGCGTAAACTTGTACAATGGTGATATTGAATGGGGTGGCCATGAAGCGTATGTTGATAAGCCTACTGGAGACTGGCCAACAACTCATAACAGTGTTCCCGATGTCTTTGTGGACGAGAAATCCGACACCCTGTTCGTGTTTGTCTTCTCTGCCACTGTAATACAGTTTGTGGTTTTCCTGGGTTGATGTTTCCCCAAGGTTCTTCCATCGCACTTCGCACAGTCCTAGGATGTCCAGTGGTATCTGTTCATTTCGTGTGTCAGTTCCTCTGCCTTTCCAGGCGTTCTTAATGTTCTTACGTTCCAGGTGCCAATGCTGATGTTGTTTCTGGTACGGAGTTTTGGTGGTGCACCAGTAACACACTTAACACCTCTGCCCTGGCCTAAGACAGAAGGCGCGGTCTTTGTTCCGGGCGAGGACCGATCCGTTATGGATTGAGGTAAGGTTGTCCTTGCATGTGGTGTGTCTTGGGCATAAGAACCTGGCGGAGCCCATCCCTCTCCAGGCTGTTAACCACAACCGAAACTCCACATAACTTGTGGCTCGCCTTGGTCCTGGACACGTGGCCGATGAGACCCTCATGTGACTCTTTCGCCCTGGGTGGTGACTTCATCAAGGAAGTTCATACACCCAATCAGGTACCCTGTCAGCACCCTAGCCTTTGGTTATCCAAAACCTAACCTGCAAGGCAGCAAGGGACTTGTGGAGGGCGGGGTCGTCTATATCCCGTGCAGATGTGAACATCTGCCCACTGCTTAGCTATAAATAACTTTGATACCTGATTGGTCGGTTGCGCAGCGACATTAAGTGAGTTGTTTCCCCTGACCGTTTTGCTGACTTGGCAAACCACAATTGTCTTTCGTCCCGAAGCCGCTGTTTATTTGCAAAGGTAAATGTTATACAGTATTTCATGTCCATTTCATTTAAGAGCACGCCCAAGTGTACTTATTCAGCGCAGTTATTTAACTTAGATGCTCCCAATCCGATACAATTGCAGTCAGCCGAAACTGACCGGCTTCGAGAAAAGACGTCTGCTACGCCGTCTCCTTCTCTTGTTTCCTAAAAGATAATAGAACCCCACGATTTTAACAAAAGCTTTCTTCTTCAATGACAGGAATTCGTCAGATAACACCATTAAAAGGCCAATCTATCACGCGATTTTGTTGCTTTTGCTGGTTTTACATGGTCTGATTAAATTACATTCACATAAAAAAGATACTGCAGTAATTATATAATTATATCTGATCCAAAATGTCAAGTTTACATGGTTGCTTTTGACATGTTTGCAGCACTTTTTTCGCCACACTCAGGAATTTCTGCACACACCCAGCGCCAGACGGCAGCAGAATGTCCAAAAGCATCGGATTCTATGCAAGTGGACAAGCACGCCCCTTCCTGGCACATGGCCAAGGCCCACAAAATTAGTCAGCTGTCTGAGCAGCAAAAGGATAGCCCGGCCTCTGCCAGAGAGGGTGCGTCTGGTAGGAGGGTGCATAGACGGCAGGGGAATGCTCCCAATTACAAACTGGTAAGTGATTCTATGTTCATCCTCATTTTAAGTGAGTTTATGTTCTGGGCCACTGGTCGTCCGTCCGTCCGTCGTCCGTGGTAAACTTTAACGGTGGCATTTTCTCGGAGACTATTCAAGCCACATTCTTCAAGCTTGGCCCAAGGATACATTGTGGCAAGATTATTTCTAAACATACCAATTTGAGTGACCTCTCACAAAGGGTCACGCGGGGTTGACAGATGTGTTAAAAATGCTTACATTTTCAGAAAACATGGATTTTGCTGCTGCAGAAGCCAGCCCTTGTCATCAAGGTCACACATAGGTAAATCGGTCATACACGGGATTACTCTTTTTTTTTATTATTCTGCAAGGCCCCTTAAACCAAAATTGTGCTATTTTTGTCCTAATGCAGCTTTTTGTTTTCTTTTTCCAGTTGGCAAATGGAGCCTGGGATAGACCTGAGAGTGCAAGCTCATCAGAATACAAGAAAAGTGATGACGAGGACTTTGTTCCTGTCTAGAGTTCATAGAATTCAGACTGTGTGCCGCCATCAATCTCTAGGAACTCTGACACAGACAGTATTGTATTTACTTTGTTAGATTTGGGTCATTCTCTGAAACGGTGGTCAGCTGATGGTGCAACAGTTTTAGCAACCAAAATCAATATTCTTGTTTACATATTTACCCATTTTATTTGCTAGGCTTGTTCTTCTGATAGTACGGGGATAGCATGAATAAAACCATACCTTTGCATTTTGTTTATCCTATGTTTGATACCTTTTTATGCCTAAAAGATTGAGAATGAACGAGGTCGATTTGTGACATGGCTCATAGTGTGTGACAAAAACCTGTTTGATCAGACAAATTTACTGCTTAAAATCTAACAAACTTGTTTGATCGGTTATATAAATACTGTTGCACAATTCCATTCATATATTTTATACCTAGCGACCGATTTTACGTAGTTTAATTGCATGAAACTTTTCGTCCGGCGGTTGTTTCTGTCGGGTCAAACTCAGACCGATCACGTTTTTTTCTCCCGTACAGTGCTTACACACAGCACTAACTACTTTTACACATAATAATAATAATAATAATAATAATAATAATAATTAATAATAATTGCGATATTTGTAATGCGCTTATCTTATAATAATTATAACTCTAAGCGCGCACTCACAACTCGCGCACGCATGCGCACGCTTTAGACAATGACTCACGTACCACAAATAGTGAAATATATTACGACGGTCAGCTTGCGGTAGGGAGTGTGGTGATATAGTGCTAAAACTGTTGAAAGAGGTGAGTTTTGAGAGCGGACTGGAAGGAGGAGAGAGAGTGTTTCTGACGGAGAAAGAGTGGGAGAGTGTTCCAGGTGGATGGACCGTAGACGGAGAAGGAGCGGGGGCCGAAAGTGTTGAGTTTGGTGCGAGGGATGTGGAGGCGGAGAGGGTCGCAGGCAGAGCAGAAGGAGCGGGAAGGTGTGTAGGGGTGAAGTAAGTTGGAGAGATAGGCAGGAGCGCAGTTGTTCAGGGATTTGTAGCAGACAGAATTTTGTATTGGATGCGTTGGGGGATGGGGAGCCAGTGAAGGAGTTTGAGCAGGGGTGTGATGTGGTCGGATTTTTTTCTTTCTGAGGACGAGGCGGGCAGCATTGTTCTGGACGCGTTGGAGAGTGAAAGTGGTGGAGTGAGGGAGGCCGGACAGGAGAGAGTTGCAGTAGTCCATGCGAGATAAGATGAGAGAGACAGCAAGTTTGGTGGCAGCTTCGGTAGTGAGGTATTTTCTGATCTGACTGATGCGGCGGAGGTGGAAATAGCATGCCTAATACCGGAAATCGTATTTATGGACGATTCTGTACACACTGAGTTTGCTTAAACCTTCTAGGAAATAATGCTAATGAATGACGTTTAAAAAATGCAACCGAGTGTTGGGTCAAGATCTTTTAGTATCAACCGCCGGAACAAAACGATATGTCCCGCTTCTATAACAGAAGGGTGCACTATTTTGTTACTGTATTCATACGCTTGTTCCGGCTGAAGTAACGTTATGTGCATGAAAGTACGAGAAAGGGCCTTTGTTTACTCAAAGCCATTCACTGAAAGTGTGGGATCCGTGAACACCTTCTCGTATCTTCCGCGGTGCGCTTGCAGTCCCCCCCCCCCCCCCACCCCCTCCGAATAGTAAAATGCAAGAATCCCGCAATTTAGTCATTGTTTGCCAGATTCTTCGTACGTATTGTGCTTCTGTGACACAAAGGTTGATTTGGAACGTGCTGTGCAAAGATTGTATGTGCTTCATGGTGTATGAGTTCGAAGAAATGATGTTCGGTTGATACATGGACGCAACAACACACGCGGGTCCTTATGTCACACAGTCTGACCACCTTTTCAGAAAATGAGCCATTTCAAAGTGGCAGGGTTCAGGGTGGGGAAGTGTAAGTGAAGCAATTTCCAGCAACGTTCAGTGTGCGGAACCTGGTGCATTAGGGGGTGGCAATGAGAATGTGGATAGGCAGAAGGAACATAACGTTGGGGGTGGGGAAAGAGCGCTTACAGAAGAAACAGGTGTGGACGTGTCACAGAGAGGGAAAGGAAAGTACAAATGGGACAAGAAACATGCGTGCAAATTTTGTAGCAAGATTGTTTTGAAAATGAGCATGCAACGTACAAGATGTCCATGCAGATGAGGCAGAAGTTGCTAAAATGTTTGGTGTAGATGAAAAAAGGGACAAAGCAAAGACGTCAGGCGTGGATCAGACTACAAGATGAGGGTGATTACATGCATAACGTTGCCGTTCTTGAAAAGAAATAAAAATGTTTTGATTCCTAAGTATCGCACCAACAGTAGTAAGGTCGAAGACCTTTTCGCCTGTAGCCATTGCAAAGAGCTCTATCGAAGAAAGCTGATCTCTGTACACTCAAAACATTGCTGTCAGAAACCAGGAGAGTTTCAGTTCGCTAAAAGAGGTGACGCAGCACTACGTGGGAGTCTAATGCTTCCAATACCTTTAGATGTTGACTCTTACTTCTATCATAAGGTATTAGCCAGACAGTGAGATGATGAGATAAGCAGTCTCATCAAAACTGACCGCTTGCTTAAGAGTATGGAAAGAGATTATTTGACCTCAGGGACATTGAAGAACACACGGCTGGACAAATCAGTTCCAGGATGCGGGAGTTGGGGAGACTATTAAAGATTCTCAGAGTGATGTCAGAAATTAAAATCGCAAGTTTGAATGCTGTGATTCTGCTAGCTTTGATCATGTTGTACTGACTGTAAAAGAGCTAGCACAATTTGATGAGGACACACATCAGTTCAAAAAGGCAATGAGCATAGGCCATGCCTTAAAAATATGTTCAAGGATCAAACAGTCACAGGCATCCAAACAGCTTGGGCATGGTTCAGATGACAGGTGGCAGCAAGAGCCCTCTGAGGCGGAGGGGTTTGACTCTGTCTTTACCAGGGACTGATATGAATGTGTGCCAGCTACTGCAGCCCAGTCGGTCGGGAAAATGACCATAAACAAACCCAAGCTGATCCCATCATGTGAAGATGTTACAAAAGTACAAACGCTTCTTGAGACAAGGATGGTTTTGGAAGATTATCCAACAGTGGTTAAAGCAACGCTTTGTGCGATATCACTTTTCGACCATAAACGAGGGGGAGAACTTCAGAGAATGAAGGTATCAGACTTTCAAAATGCTAACATTAAAATGATCACCAATCAAGATATATTGAAAGGTCTCACAGAGGTTGAGATGAAAATGGTGAATCCTTTTCAGCGAGTGGAAATCAGAGGCAAGTTTAATAAGAGTGTTCCCATTATGCTGACAAAGAAGAAGATGACAACTGTAGACAGAATCCTTCAAATGAAAAAATCGGTGCCAACTCTAGCTGGTTCCCAGTAATCTTTGCCACACCTTCTGGTCAGAGGCCTTACAGAGGCCATGATGTTCTGAAGGAACAAGCGCTACAAGCACAAGTGTCAAACCCAGCCATGTTCACATTTACTCAGTTACGGAAGCAGGTTGCAACTTTTGCTCAGTCAATGGCCATCTCAGAGTTGGATCAGGATCAGCTGGCTGATTTTCTTGATCACAATATTCGGATACATCGCCATATCTACCGCCAACCTCAAGACCTTCAAAAGGCAAAAGTGGCAAAGATTCTTCTGTCAGTTAACAATGGGATGACAGATTTTGAGAGTTGCATTAGAGCTAAGCTCGGTGAGGAAGAGATTGACTTTGACAATGAAGACACATCAGAAACTTGCAGAGAGGCCTCAGGGAAAACAGCACCTGTGAATGAAGCAAGTACCAAGTCAACAACACATAAATCAATGAGCATGACAGAGAAAAGACGTCCAGAGCCTGATGAAAATCTAAATAGTTTTGATGATGACAGTACTGCATCAGCTCCTGTTCGAAAGAAAGCTAGATTTCAAGGAAACCATGGGGGAAAGCTGAAGAGAAAGCTGTTCAAACTTGTTTCAATACACACCTCGTGAACAAACTTCCTGGAAAGGCCGAGAAAGAGCAGGCAATCGCAGAAGAGTCCGCACTTAGACATAGACGCTGGACAAGCATTAAAGATTACATCCGCAACAGACTGAAAAAGTTACAAAAGAAATGAATTGAGATTCTCCAAGAGAACACACTCTCGGCATTTTCGTTTTATTACAAGAGTGTTATTATTGGGTTGGTTTCAGCATGTATAGTGTTGGTTTTTTTTGGTATCTGATGTATGACTGGATCATTTTGTATACTGTATAACATTTAGCTTTGCAACTAAACAGGGGCTCAGGACGAAAGACAATAATAAGATAAGAAAACCATTGTCAACAAATGATTGATTACATGAGTATTATTATTGTTATTATTTCAGTGTGTATAGCTTGCTTTTATCTGATGTACGCTTTGATCATTTTGCAAACTTCTGTTACTTTTTTGCTACTATGAAGTACACTTTGCATACTATGCATTCTTTCAAAAGTCACAGGAAGCATCAACTTTAGCTGAGTTGGTATACCTTGCCCTATACCTAGGTTAAACCACCAGGGGCGCCATTGTTGCTATTTTCGCACCAGACCGGTCACTTGGACCAGTCATGTGCACCAGAACAGCGCATGCAGGTAGGCTTCTGCACTTGCAGTGTGGTCTCGTACATTCACCTGGAAGATTGTGATTACAGTCGGAAAAAGGTTTGCTTCCGGTTTTACTTTTAGCGCCTTTTACCTCCCCTAACACGCCAGTTTTGTGTAGAGATAGCGGAGGCTTGTGTCATATCCCACGCCCCTGAATCAAGTCCATTGTACTTGTAGTGCGCTCATCTTTCGAACTTCATGACGGTGCTTTCTGCTGCAAGTATTGATGTGCCTACTGAAGACTTTTATGAAGACATGAAAACAGAATTACATATGTATGACACGTCTGATTATCCAAAAGATCACCCACTGAACACAAAACAATAAAGTGCCTGGAAAGTTTAAAGACGAACTAAATGGAGTGCCGATAGTTGAGTACGTTGGACTTAGATAAAAAATGTATTCTATACTGCATCAAAAGGGAAGTCGGTCGAAACCACACAGTTTGCTGACATCAACATATTCCTGTATTTATGTGAAGACTGCTGTACTGAATCATGAAATGTGAACTGTCAGTCAGAAACATGTACTTACTTATTGGCACATTTTAGCGGCGACAGAACTGGACGCTTTACTGGTGGTTTTTGGGTTTGAGTCTGTTTCCAGGTAAACACGCTTGGAACGGCATCAGGTTTTAACTTTCTTTTAATCAGTTGGAAGAAAATGGAGAAAACACACAACTGTGTGCTGTGTGATCTGGGGAAGAAAAATTTCATAGTTATAAATACTACCACTCAAAGTTCAATGTTTGAATACAAACAAACAATTTGGTTAGTTTTGGATTCGTAGAAAACATTACAGATGCAAATTGTAAAGTACATCATAATGCATTGCAGTTTGCACAGTCTGAATGTTTGTTGTTTCCATCTGTGGCTAGTTGTTTTTTGAAGACCTAAGAAAATAACAACTGGACGGCTCACATACATTTCTAGACTTTACCCTGTCAGGAACTCAACAGCCGTCAAAGTCATTGTTCAATTCTGTTGTTTTTGTGCAATAAATAGTCATTAGTAAAACTGAGAGTAAACAACGTATTTAAAGACCTACCTTGAAGTCTCGTCCTTCGTCACGACGAATTCGGGTCAACCACTCTTTCCTCTGTTGAGTTTCGGTTGCTTTAGGAAAAGTATGAAAAGAAAGTTTCGTGATTTCATTATTCTGTGCCCTATTTGACGTGCACACAAGAACACAGCAATGGTGTTTCGATCTGCTCATCTGCTGTGGCCATTGTTCAGATAGCCTCGCCTCGCTTTCGATGCGTGACCTTCACCTCATACAGCATACCAATATTAAACAGAGCAGGGCACAGAGTTTAGTATTCGGCATCATTTATATCTGTTTCTCTTCTTCTTTTAATTTTGTACTGCGGTAATTGTGTAAAAAGTGATAAATTAGAATCGAGAGCTGCACTGAGCATGGATGAGACTTCGGTGCACTTTTAGTTTCGTATCAAGACCAAAGCTCCCTTTGCCACACCAGAGATACGAAACCCCATACGGTTGTAGACCAGGGGAAGTAACCTATCGAAAAATTTTTGGTATCTGGGAACATTGTTTTTTTCCCTTTATTTTCATTGCCTGAATCGGATTCAGTGAAAAAAACCTTGGGTTGGATATGAGAACATTTCAATGTTCCCAGATTCAGAGCATGTTCCCAGATTCACGCTCACAGGCATGCGGTTGTCCCCAGATACCATGCATTTCAACGTGTAACATATATATATGTTACACGTTATACGTATGTATTTCCTTTTACAAGTGCATATCTGTACCATAAGGTATGTTGGAAGTTTGTGAGCCGATCCGTTTTAATGTTATTGCGGTGTAAATTTGGAGTAAAACAACGATTTTCTTATATCGGACTAAGCGTGTTTCAATCTAACGCACCAGACATGATTTTGTATAGCAGTGAAAAACTGTTTTTTTTTTCTTAATGTATATTACAAATTTCGTATAGCTCGTGATAATAAAATGAAATGAATACCTTTAATTAAATTGTGTGCATGCTATTAAGACACCTTTCAGCGCACACTTCTTTTTCGTTCATGCTGATAATCTAAGACTGATAACAGAATGATTTGACATAAGAAGTAGTTCTATCTTCTGAAGTCACACCTTGTTTCAGGGCTGCATTATACTAACACATAATGGTAATGTCTCTTCACATTTAACCTTATATTTCTTGCTTAGTCTCAGAGCAGATTAGTTCATGACAATTATTCTTTTGGTTAGCACCTTGTTTCAGGGTTGCATTATCTTAACACGTAATGGTAATATCTCTTCACATCTAACTGTTTAGTTCTTGATTGGCCTCAGGGCAGATTAGTTCATGACAATTATTCTTTTGGTTAGCACCTTGTTTCAGGGTTGCATTATTTTAACACGTAATGGTAATATCTCTTCACATCTAACTGTTTAGTTCTTGATTGGCCTCAGGGCAGATTAGTTCATGACATTTATTCTTTTGGTTAGCACCTTGTTTCAGGGTTGCAGTATTTTAACACATAATGTTAATGTCTCTTCACATCTAACTGTTTAGTTCTTGATTGGCCTCAGGGCAGATTAGTTCATGACAGATGTTTTTTCGTTAGCACCTTTTTTCAGGGCTGCATTATTTTAACACATAATGTTAATGTCTCTTCACATCTAACCGTTTAGTTCTTGATTGGCCTCAGGGCAGACTAGTTCATGAGAGATATTTTTTTGTTAGCACCTTGTTTCAGGGCTGCATTATTTTAACACGTAATGGTAATGTCTCTTCACACGTATCCTTTTAGTTCTTGACTGGTCTCATTGCAGATTAGTTCATGACACTTATTCTTTTGGTAAGCATCTACAGATGAAAAATACCAGCGGAGCGGATTTTATGTGTACACATGTGCGGCATAGTAGACTGTCTTGAGGCAGGGATCCAGTGTGACACTCGGCCTACCACGGAATCTATATAAGGGGATAGGAAACGAGGCGATGTGTGTGCCGCGGCGTGACTTCCCGATACGTCACGAGATTCAATGTTGTCTGCTACCGTTGAGTCCTGCTGAGTCTACTACCATTGAGTCCTGCTGAGTCTGATTGTTGAGCACGCGTTTTGAGGCGCTTCGTTCTACAGTGATTCACATTCTTGGAAGTTTGGTTTGAATCAAAGTGGTAAATAATAGCATATAGTTTTAATCCTGTGTGCTCAAGTTGTATAAGGCTGGTCTATTTTATGTCAATTAACCGATCATTACGCACTGATCCTCACATCGGACTTAGCGTGTTTGACTCGGACACGTCAGACTTGATTTTGTACAGCAAAGGCTTTCTTTATCTGTATGCATATTACGCATTTAATAATAATAATAATAATAATAATAATAATAATAATAAAAGAGAAGTTCGTCTGTGTTACATTTTATAACAAATAGTACAAACAAGACATGAAAACATTCTAACATAATTATGAACATTTTCTCCCTGCACTTACACATCTACAAATTCCAACATGGACATAAGTATACACTACAAAATCTTTACACACAACTCTTACACTTCTCACACAAACATCTTTTATAAACTGAACTGAGCGGCACTTACACATTCATACCCACCTCTACACATGCATACATAATACGCGTATTTCAACCTAATCCTAACCCTCACTGCTTATTATACAAACGTCTCAATACGCTATTACATAAGCTGCATAATTAAAATCTACCTTAGTAAAATAATTAATGGGTAAACAAACAGTAACAAAAGTCCCAATAACGTTCACCACCAGATAAAACACAATATAATCACTTCTCTAAAATCAACAAGCTCCATTCCTACTGATTGCACAGGTAAAGAGGGATAGGGGGAGGAGTTAGGTTTGGGTATGCGTGGATGTACCTACAGATTGCTTAGAGTGATGGATTTGGGGATGAAACTGTTCTGTAGTCTGAGTGTCCTAGCTTTGTGCGTGCGGAGTCTGCGGCCAAAGGGGAGGAGTTCATTGAAGTGGGCAAGGACATCGGATCTGTCTGAAGCTATCCGCCTACCCTTTCTCACCACACGCTGTTCATACAGCGACTCCACACTTGCTGGCTTACAGCCAATCCCCTTGCTGCAGACGTTTACCATTCGTGCCAGTACGTTCTCGTTCTTCACACTCAGACCTCCATACCAGCACACAGAACCGAAAGTGATGACAGACTCGATGAAAGAGCAGTAAAAAGTTTGAAGGACAGAGGGGTTCACTTTCAGTTTCCTGAGTTTCTGAAGGCAGTAGATGCGTGACTAACATTTCTTGTGTATGAGGGTGGTGTTTGCATTAATCGACAACTTATAATCTATAACTGTTCCAAGGTACTTATTCTCGGTCACACGCTCAACAGACTCATCATCAATCGTCAGAACTAGGACAGGGGCGGGGTTTCTTCGAAAGTCTATCAGAAGTTCCTTGGTCTTACTCACATTTAGGTCTAGAAAATTATCTTTACACCAAACACTAAAATGTTCAACTTGTGCAAAGTAAGTTGCATCACTATTGGAGAGATATTCTAAGGCAGTGTCATCCGAGTATTTTATAAGAAGGGTAGAGTCAGTGCCGCAAAGCTGGGTCCTCTGTGCCAGTCTAGACCACCACTCGTTCTGGAGCTCTCTAAGTTTGCGTTGGAGACTGCTGCAGATGAGGCGGAAGGCAGACTTCTTCACAGGGCAGGAAGGCTGGGCTAGGTGGGCACTGAAAGCAGTGTATGGCCACAAGCACCTGGTTCAAAGTCCCCTGCGAAGCGCTGATGGACAGGCACTCCTCACAGATAGTACGTCCATCTTGAACCGCTGGTCGGAATACTTTCAGTATCTCTTCAGCGCTGAGCGCACTGTTCAAGAAGCAGTCATTTTCCAAATCCCACACCTCCCAGTAAAGGTTGAATTGGATGAACCGCCCACCACTGAAGAGAGACACTCAAGGCCATCCACCAGCTCAAGAGTGGCAAAGCAGCAGGCATTGACGGAATCCCGCCAGAGGTCTGGAAACATGGAGGCCCAGCACAGCACAACAAGCTCCACGACCTCTTTCTCTGCTGCTGGGAGAAAGGAACACTACCAAAGGACCTCCGTGATGCAGTCATCATCACCCTGTACAAAAACAAAGGAGAGAAGTCCGCCTGCTCAAACTATCGTGGAATTACCCTGCTGTCCATTGCCGGGAAAATTCTTGCAAGGCTGCTCCTGAATCGACTGGCACCTGCCATCGCTGAAGATCACCTCCCAGAGGGCCAGTGTGGCTTCAGAGCCAACAAGAGTACCACCGACATGGTCTTTGTGCTGAGACAGCTTCAGGAGAAGTGCCGCGAGCAGAACAAAGGGCAGTTCCTAACGTTTGTCGACCTAACAAAAGCGTTTGACACTGTGAGCAGGCAAGGCATGTGACAGATCCTGGAGCGACTTGGCTGTCCCCCAAAGTTCCTCAGCATGATCGTCCAGCTCCACGAGGACCAGCAAGGCCAGGTCAGACTCAACAGTGACCTTTCAGAACCATTCCCCATTCTCAACGGCGTGAAGCAGGGCTGCGTGCTGGCACCAACCGTCTTTACCATCTTTTTTAGCATGATGTTAAAGCAGGCTACAGTGGACCTCGACGATGACGACGCAGTGTACATCAGGTATCGTCTCGATGGCAGCCTGTTCAACCTCAGTCGTCTGCAGGCCCACACCAAAACCCTAGACCGACTGATTCGTGAGCAGCTCTTTGCTGATGACGCTGCCCTTGTTGCACACACAGAGAGAGCCTGGCAGCGCATCACGTCCTGCTTCGCAGATGCTGCCCAGCTCTTTGGACTTGAGGTCAGTCTGAAAAAGACAGAGGTCCTTCATCAGCCGGCACCCAAGGAAGAGCATTGCCCTCCCCCACATCACCGTCGGCGAGACCGAACTGAAGTCTGTACACCAATTTACCTACCTTGGCTGCATCATCACGTCAAACGCCAAGCTGGACAAGGAACTGGACATCAGGCTGGCAAAAGCGAACAGTGCTTTCGGGCGAGTATTCAAGCGGGTGTGGCACAATCAACAGCTAAAAAATGGCACCAAGATCAGCGTGTACAGAGCTGTTGTCCTCACCACCCTGTTGTATGGTTTCGAGTCCTGGGCCCTCTACCGCAGCCAACTACGACTCCTCGAACGCTTCCACCAGCTCTGCCTGCATACCATTCTCGGCATTCACTGGCGTGACTATGTCACCAACGTCGAGGTCCTTGAACAGGCGGAAACTGTGAGCATCGAGGCTTTGTTGCTGCGGACACAGCTTCGCTGTGCGGGACACGTCTCCAGGATGGAGGATCATCGCCTACCCAAGATCACCCTGTTCGGCGAGCTCGCCACTGGACATCGAGACAGAGGGGCACCAAAGAAGAGATACAAAGACGGTCTCAAGAAGTCACTTAGTGCCTGCCAAATCGACCACCGCCAGTGGTCTTCACTTGCTGCGGACCGCGACACCTGGCGCTCCACCATTTACAAGGCAGCCGTCTCCTTTGAGAACTCTCGCAGAGCTAGCCTTAAGGACAAGCGGCTCAGGATAAAAAACAGAGATGTCGAAACTCAGAACCCTGGCCAGACCTTCCCCTGCAGCCACTGCGGTCGAACCTGCCTGTCCCGGATTGGCCTCAGCAGCCACGAACATGCCTGCAGACGTCGTGGACAACCCCTATAAAATCTTCGTTCGCGAAGTCAAGCCAAGAGAGTCAGTGCCACTACAATCGTTAGTGTAGAGTGTGAACAGCACAGGTGAGAGAACTGTACCTTTCATATAATATTTATGTCCTTTTACTAGTCCGGATCTGTTCCATAAGGTATATAGAAAGTTCGTGACTCAACCAGTTTTAAGTCCCTTTTATTTATAGAATGGACCTTTAGGACGGGTCGCGGTGGGGCGAATTTAATAGCATGTCCATGATGTCAAAGGCGGGCAGGGTAAACCTCAGATAATTGAAGTAACAAGATAAAAATTACGTCATGTCTAGTTACGCTAACCTCGTTGCTGAACATACATTTGGCGCGAAGCGCCGTATGTGCGTGCGTATGTATGTATGTATGTATGTGTGTGTGTGTGTGTGTGTGTGTGTGTGTGTGTGTGTGTGTAAACAAGAGAATCTCCGATATTTCTGAGGATCTATGTCTCTTAGAGATGTTGAGAGCGCGCGCGCGGCATATACGCACTAACACACACACACACACACACACACACACACACACACACACACACACACACACACACACACACACACACCACACACACACACACACCACAGACACACACACACCACAGACACACACACACACACACACACACACACACACACACACACACACACACACACACACATACACACACACACACACACCACAGACACACACACACACCACAGACACACACACACACCACAGACACACACACACCACAGACACACACACACACACACACACACACACACACACACACACACACACACACACACACACACACACACACACATCGCGCGCTTTCAAAAACGCATGCAGGTGACCCGATTAAGCTAGTTTGGAGAAAGACATTGGATGAGTTCGTTAGCCAGCTTCGTACCCTTTCAGCACTGCGACAGTGAAGGCTTAAGTACTCATGTCCTGCATGGGTTTATTTTTCAACCGCAAGTGAACAGTCAATTCAGTTAACCCTTCGGCTGTCAGCAGCGATTTTTGTCGAGTTGATTCCTGCAGGAATAACCTAGACAAAATGCGCCGCAGACAGCCAAAGGGATTCACCTCGACCATAAGCGCTGCTGGCCGACGGGGGGGGGGGGGGGGGGTCAGGGGGGGGGGGGGGGGGTCGGGGGGGGGGGTTAACGGAATTAATGTCTGCATGAATCACCTAAGCAAAAATCGCTACCGATAGTGACATGGTCAAGTCAGCAGCGGCAGTGTTGCACGATTTGTCAGTATTGCCGGAGTTAGTATGCCCCATTTACACTCTGCGAGAGCTAGAGGATCACTTACTGGACTAAGCAGCACGTACACATCTTGTCTACATTTGTGTTATCAAATTATCAGTTGCACTTGCTGAATGACGACAAAACGAAATGTAAGGCTTTACAGTCTTTCAAAAATATCGGTTCTTCGGCAGAGTCGTTTAACACATTCGAGACGACCAGCCTGCGGACACGCGGCGAACAACCGCATTTCCGTGTATTGGTCGCTTAGAATGAGTTAAAACTGTAAGATGTTTCAGCGGAATAGTTTAGGATGCTGCAGCTCGTGTTCATAAGTGATTTTTGACTGTAAATGTGTTGTTTTTGTTTTCTTTTTGTGTATCTATGTACCGCATGTACTTGGCTGCTTGCGCTTGCGGTGAATTATATACTGAGAAGCGAAAAAATGCGAAAAGTGTCGGTAAATGTACCCGCAAAAAAGAGCAACCCGTAGAACAAAACAAGAAATCTTTCTTTGCTGCTTACTTCAGATGTTGAGGGTACTATCAACTATCTTCAGACACACAATTTGAAGAGTTATCTGCCCTTGGCTACCTTGGAGGACAAAGGGTTTTATAAGTGGTGAAAATACGCTAAACTGGACACACTCTGAGAAGCAAATTTCCTACGAGATGTAAAAACACACATGTTGTGTGCACTGTTCATGATGTTGTTAGCTTGCTCAAAAAAAATTTGACTCAAATAATGTACTAGAGAAGCAGAACTTCCGGTGCAAATCATGTTTTTAATAAATCTTTTTTTTTCCAATGTGAATTATTTTCAAACCATTTTCATCTGTTTCTCTTTTTTGTGGTTCGGTGATTGACACAGACATTAAAAAAAAAACACATCCATATCCATTTGATTAGGTAAATATGGCCGCTACCCTAAAAATAAACAAATATTGATTTTCATGTTTGTAGGTTATATTCATTATTTAGAAACCTTTGACAAAGAAAACGTAGGTCAAGACCAGACAGGCCGGATTTTCATTCACACGGACCTTAGTGACACTGCACTCTGGTTGGTTTTCAGGTGTGTGCTCTGCAGATGCTCCCCATTTCACTCTCAATATTCCGTGATGGTAGGGTCACTGATGACGTCATACGTCATCGACGCAAGATTGTGAAGACTAAACATTCCATTTACATGAGACATAAGACACTTCTCATAACATTCTCTCACAAATGACGTCAAAATAACCCGCAAGCAAGCATATACAATTACAAAGAAAAACAGTACGGTGAACATTTTTCGTTTTTATTGTCTCACGTTTTATGTCACGCTTGATTGAAAACGCGTTCATTGCAGCCATCTGCCTCACGGCGGCCTTTGTGCTAATACCACGGATCGCAACGCTGTCTTGCTGCCAGGAACGCTATACGACACTTTCGCAGCTATTGGTGCTGGGCGCCTTGAATGAGTGAACTTGTTATTGTCTGGCGCGGGTCATTTTAACTATTCTTCAGCCTTTACAGACAGAAGCCGAAAAAATGTTTCCATGTTTCTGGGTGATAATAATTGTAATAACATTGAGCGACACAAGGCAAAACGTCGAATTCAGCCGTTCTGACGTCACTTATGTTGTGACAAAAGCTGAGCTTGTGACGTCAGAGAGGTCCGAAATGGGCTGTGCTAAGCTGTGCATGCAGTTTTCACACTGTGTGTACTGGGCTTTCCGCATACAGTCCGGCACATGCTACCTACACCCCACCGTGGCGCTGAGACGCGGGGACAAACAAGGACTGGAGGTGTATACGGATATAGGTAAGGCGTAAAGGATGAAATCAGCCTAAATGATGACTGACAAGCGCGTAATAAACAAAGAAATAATCAACAAACACAGAAAAACGTTTTGAAGGAAAGAGTACTCCACAGTTCACTATTAACTGTTTTGTACTCGTCTTTCAAAGCGTGTTTCTGTTTTTGTCAGTGATTTCCGTTTCGCACTTAACACGCTTTGCAGTCAGCTATGTGGTCCTGATTTGGTTGTACTTTCTTAACCCCTTCACTGCCAAGAAAAGTGAACACAACCCAACTGCAAGGGACATAGCTCTTCATCAAACCCCGCGACTTTCGGGGCTCATAAGGATCTATGCCTCTTGCCGAGACCAATTTGTATCCATGTTTATTGGACGGTTTTGGCTTTTGAACAAAGATTTAAGCAACAGAAATGTACGTGCAGTGGCGAGAAAGTGGTTAACAAGCTGTACCCAGCAAGCAAATTCCATTCGGCTGATGAATCGGCCGTCGTAAGACAGAAGCCGACGCCAGCCCTTTAACCTTAGCGTACTCGATATACGTGTTGTAAAACACACCTAAAATTGTTCATGTCCTCCAGCACCAACATGCAGGGAAAACGAAGCACCCGTTGTTAGCACCAATGTGACGTGGGAGCGCACGCTTACGTCATTACGATCTATGACGCCAGTAGAAGGCACGTGTCCTGCTGACTACATTGGAGTGCTGGCACCAGCGCGTTGCCTGGACAACGGAGAATGGCGGACTGGACAATGCAATAAACGGATCTGGAGAAATTTCAGAGTAATGTCTGTGTTCTTTGTGGCTGTTTTCATCCTGTTTACGTCTGTGTTTTTCACACGAATGTCGGTCAGTGTTTAGTGGTTTCACACGAATGTCAGTCAGTGTTTAGTGGTTTCACACGAATGTCAGTCAGTGTTTAGTGGTTTCACACGAATGTCAGTCAGTGTTTAGTGGTTTCACACGAATGTCAGTCAGTGTTTAGTGGTTTCACACGAATGTCAGTCAGTGTTTAGTGGTTTCACACGAATGTCAGTCAGTGTTTAGTGGTTTCACACGCGCAGTTTACCATCACTGGCAGCTAAGGGATTTAACGCTAACCCCTTCACTGGCGAGGAAAAGTAAAGAGGATCCAACTGCAAGCGACACAGTTCCTCATGAGCGCCCGCGACTGAGGGGGGCCCATGAGGATCTATGCCTCTTGCTGAAACGACTGTGTATCCATTGTTCATGGGACGCCCGAAGCTCTTTCAGACAGACAATACACGTACAGCAGCTGTAAAGGGGTTACCGCCCGCAGTACACCGTGCACTTTGAATAGGCGATTATTGCAATTCTATTGGAAACATTATAATGACCTGCTATACGGTATATGCAGGCTTTTATGTTTGAATTCCGTGACAGGAAATGTCCTGACCTACTTTTGAGTAGAAAGCAAAGCTCAACTGAATCGATTTATATATTATGTTACAAATGGAGGGGTGACTGCTAGAGATTATATCCAGATCAGGTAAAAGGAACAGTATAGAAAGTTCTGGTAAGGGTGACACCTGTGACACGCAGTTCTGTTACGCTTTTCTCCACCTGTAATCTCTTACCTCCATCCTCATCACGTTTCAGTGGAGAGCTCTTTAGCCAGGGCAAGACCCCATACGTAGGTATCTGCTGTTATAGGCAAAGTCTGTTATGTCCATTTTTTCAAAGCGAGATTTTCAATGAAATTCTCGCTTTTCGCAATAATGGACACACTAGGTTTTAGCGGCAGATATTATCCGTCTTATGTCGTATCCACTGTGCATGTTTTTGAAAGAAGCGTGCAACCACAGGTTAACTTTTACATCATCATTTCATTTACAGTCGGCACCCGGTTACAACTACACCCTTCCCCGAACACCCGCTGTGGGATGGTCAATGTGTCTGAAAGCAACAGCCTTCGGTCAAAAAGGGTAAGGTACTTTATCTGTGGTTTTGTCTTTTCCATGTCCCCTCTCCCCCCGCCGCTCCCCCCCCCCCCACCGCCTACCTCTCTATAGTTATAATCTAATCTAATCTAATCTAATCTAATCTAATCTAATATAATCTAATCTAATCTAATCTAATCTAATCTAATCTAATCTAACCTAATCTAATCTAATCTCACATCGCATCTCATCGCATCACATCATCACATCACATCACATCACACCTTGTCTACTTTCAATCTCTTTTTAACTTTTTAGCTTACGTGCGAAGCAAAGGTGAGTCTATGTTCCGGGCCAGTGGTCGTCTGTCCGTCCGCCGTCTTCTGTCGTCCGTGGTAAACTTTAACGTTGGCATTTTCTCAGAGACTATTCAAGCTACAATTTTCAAACTTGGCCCAAGTTTACTTTGTGGCAAGACCGTACTAAACACACCAATTGCAGTGACCTCTCACTAAGGTCAAGGTCACAGGGGATCAGAAAATTTATCAAAAATAGCTATATTTTGACAAAATTTATTTTTTCTCAAATACTATTCACAACTTTAAACCCAAACTTGGCTTGGTACAAAGATACCTGATGGTAAGACATTTCTATGCATACTAATTTGGCTGACCCCTTTGGAAGGGTCAAGGGTCACACAAGCTCAGGAAATACGTTCAAAATATAGCCATATAATGACAAAATATGTTTTTATTTCTCAAATACTATTCACAACTTCAATCTCACACTTTGTCTTGGTACAGAGATTTCTGATGGTAAGACCTATTCATGCATACTAATTTGGATGAGCTCTCGGATAGGTCAAGGGTCACATCAGGTCAGCAAATGAGTGTAAAATTCCCATTTTTGATAGAATTGTAGTTATTATCAATATTTTTGGAAACTTTTCAATCATATTTGGCACAAAGGTAGCTGATGATAAGACCATTCTATACATAATAATATAGTTGACTCACCGCAAAAGTCAAGGGTCACGGGGGGGGGGGGGGGAGGGGGGGGGGGTTGACAGATGTGTAAAAAATGCTTAATTTTGAGAAAACATTCATTTTGCTGGTGGAGAAGCCAGCCTTTTACTTATTGTCACAAAGGTCACACATATGTAGATCGGTCATACACGTGGCCATAAGGGCTTTGCCTTCTTCTTGTTTAGAGGTTTGACTTAATTAAGATTAAGGTATGTTTGTACAGAAAATGTGATTGGCCAAAGACGTATATGGGGGAGAACGTTTTGATCAGCGAGTAATGTTGTTATCGTAACATGTAATAAGTGAGTCTACTTATCGCATGTTACCTTGATAACGTGTGTCAAGAAGACTAACGTTGCCTTGAGAACGGGCGACCAGGCAAAAGTGTCGAATAGAGCTAGGCCATTGAGAAAAAAAGTGTAAAGAGACTGAAAGAAGACAACATATCATGTTACATTATGTAACTCTGTCCACTGATTTTTGGCAAAACGCCTGCAACTTTAACTTCTGATTTAAAAACAAGGTCCATTCGACATCATTCCTTTCACGAACTCGACGATGCATGTGTTCGTCCTGCTAAGAACAGGCAAATGGCTTGTCCACACAAGGAACACGTAGCGAGATCATGTAACCCCCTCCTTGCCACAGTACGTACACTGTACATTTTTGTTTCTGAAATCTTGGTTCATTCAGCGACCACAAACCAACACCGTCCGGGACAATGGATACAAATTGGTCTCAGCAAGAGACATAGATCCTCATGAGCCCCCGCAGTCGCGGGGGCTCATGTGGATCTAGATCTCTTGCAGTTGGGTCGTGTCAGTTTTTTCTCGGCAGTGAAGGGGTTAAAAGGTGACATTTCGAGGGGTTCGCCTTTTGAAATCCATGTTTGTTTGTTTTTTACCCTGCGAGCAAACATGAAATTGTATGGATGCATGATTGCGATCTTTTCCCAAGAAATGAAAGGATGAGTCTGCACCTTTGCTGTTTAAACGGCATTAACGGATGATTAAGTATGTTTGTGGCCGCATTAAGCCTAGGAAAGGGCCGGTAACCTCAGAAACTTGTATGGGCCATTTCCAGAGCTGCTGCGTGGGTCTGAAAGTTTAGTCCTTACCACGCGAATACCATAACCCCTTCACTACCAGTGGGCTCAGATTGTGTGTCTGAAACATTTGATATTCAAAATCAGACATCTCCAGCCGTCCAAGAGACATGGATATAAAGTGCTGTCTGCAAGAGCATAGATCCTCAGGAGTCCCCACAACTATAGCTCTTGTAGTTGGTTGGTGTTAAATTTTCTCAGCAGTGGACGGGCGAAGTTAGTCCTTCCTGCAGCCTTATCGAAAGACACACCAGGAACAGGTACACAGGAGACATTGCGAAGAATGAACCTTTGCCTGGAGGAGGCCTCTTTACATGCAGCAGATAGTAATCATATAGCTATATATGGTTTCGTGAAAGTTTTCAACAAAATAGACAAAACAAAACAATGTGAAAAAACCAGCTGTAAATTTCTGTATGCATCTCCAGCTGTTTTGTCTATTTGTTCCCAGGTTTTCGCTGAACCTGTTGACGGACACTGGGTACGATGGTTTCCACTGTAGTGTGAGGTTCAACAATTCTTTTACCATTCGTACAACCGTCCTAGACACCAACATAGGCGGCTGGGGACCTCATACCGTCTTCTTGACGGCTCCAAATCCTCCCTTCCCGTTCACCGTGGGGCAGCAGTTTGATTTGAAAATCACAGCTGTCAGGAACAACATATATGAGGTACGTCTGTGTTGTAACACTCACAGGTCAGCCTCAGTATGAGGTCCCAATGCGCAAAAGGCCATCGTGCCTACATCGGCCCGATGGCCTTTGCGCATTGGGGTGCTCCAGTATACCGCGTTTCTGATATAAAGCGTACAGTTATGGTAATTTTGTCTCCCAACGGGGATGCCTGAAGAGCAAAGCAAAATGTCCTCGGACTGACGTTGCATACTCGTGCGCAGGCCAGCTAAGGCTAACATTGCCCGAGAATCTTTTGCTTGTCAGATTTGTTTCTAAACATCTGTGTAAATGCAGCACTACAATAACGCTATTGTGAATAACGCTGTCTGACTTTACGGCTGCCGGATATTCCGCGATGTACTGGGGCCTGGAAAGGGCTGACTGCTCAGGGGCGGAGAGAGAGGGGGGGGGGAGGAGGGTGTTTGATTTATTGGCGAGTGGTGAGAGTCGACCTTCTCCCCCCCCCCTCCACACACACACACCGCCCCTCTCCCCCCCCCCCACCCCCATCCCCATCCCACCCCTACGTTGTTTGATTTATTTTCTCAAAATCAGTACCGATGACATTACTAATTGGATGACATTACTAATTGGATGACATTACTAATTGGATGACATTACTAATTGGATGACATTACTAATTGGAAGCTTCGCTTAACTCATCAAATTTAGCCCAAATACTTACTGTGTCCCTCATCCTAGGGGAGGCAATCACTGGGGTGCTGTTACGTGTTGAGTCGTGGTCGTAGTATAATAATAATAATAATAATAATACCGTTATTATATAGGCGCTTTTTCTCAATTTTGGGGAAATCGACTCAAAGCGCCGCGCCTGAAACCCAACACACACACTCACGAAACAGACACAGATTTACGCCATTTAAGACAAACACAGTACAAACACAGTACAAGACAAACGAAGGGCCAGTCAGCTACTGAAGTTACAGAGATTTTTGATCGCTTGTATTTGAAATTTTGTAAAGTGGCCTGAGACCGGTACCAAAGTGTGGAGGGTGGAAGAACCGGAGTACCCGGAGAAAGAACCCCCGACGGTCCGCCCGAATTAACGGTGACACTTACCAGAGGAGAAAAGTCCAACGCCGGAACCCGGTATCGAACCGCGCACCTTTGGCATTGGTGGCAGGCGCCTTAACCACTGTGCCACGGACCGTATGATATCACACCAGACGGCACGCACGTAAGGTTCTTTTAAAGAAACTTCACTCATCTGAAACCCGTCACACGTGGCTTAAGGTTGTAGACAACACTGGAGTAACAGTTCCAACAATATTTTATTGCAGTGATGCGATCTCCACACATTGCGTTCACAAATACACCAACACTGATACAATGTCTCCTCTGCAAAATGTCTACACTTTGACACAACGCGTCTCTCATACAATGTACATCACCATAGTTACACTGCATAACTCCGTCACTGACAATGAAGCACGATACCTTGCGTAGCTCTCTCAATGTCAATGTGCTTACGATACACTGCAATTATACAACTGAACAATGTACCGACGCTGTTACATCGCAATTCTACAACTGAACAATGTACGAGTACGAAATACACAACAAACCAAGGGGAATTACTCAGCGCTGGACAACAGTTAGATCCCCTGCCCCCGCCTATCAGGCACCCAATCGCCAGCCCACAGAGAAATACGCAGGTATAGAATAAGACGATCATTTGCATCTTCAAATAAGATGCATCAGGTCTCTTATATAACCCGTGTCTTTCTCCGGAACTTAGGAAGTAGGCAGGGGAAACATACATACACAAACACGAAGGTGCATTGCTATATGTGGTCGGGTAAATACCCTGTATTCCCACAGTAGATGCACAGAATATTACACAACAATGTAACGATACAAATTTGCCTCCAGTTATACTGAGATACTCACAAACCAGATTAGGTGAGGCTAGCGCTGGCAGAATTGTACAACAAACCAAAGGGGATTTCTCAGCGCTGGACAACAGTTATATATGTGCATCTACTGTGCATTACTATATTCTGTGCATCTACTGTGGGAATACAGGGTATTTACCCGACCACATATAGTAATGCACCTTCGTGTTTGTGTATGTATGTTTCCCCTGCCTACTTCCTAAGTTCCGGAGAAAGACACGGGTTATATAAGAGACCTGATGCATCTTATTTGAAGATGCAAATGATCGTCTTATTCTATACCTGC
The DNA here is from genome assembly GCA_036245525.1 of Semisulcospira habei. Taxonomy (NCBI): domain Eukaryota; kingdom Metazoa; phylum Mollusca; class Gastropoda; family Semisulcospiridae; genus Semisulcospira; species Semisulcospira habei. The sequence continues at coordinate 45,249,634 of BTPG01000005.1, read as the reverse complement.
GTATTTCTCTGTGGGGTGGCGATTGGGTGCCTGATAGGCGGGGGCAGGGGATCTAACTGTTGTCCAGCGCTGAGTAATTCCCCTTGGTTTGTTGTACAATTCTGCCAGCGCTAGCCTCACCTAATCTGGTTTGTGAGTATCTCAGTATAACTGGAGGCAAATTTGTATCGTTACATTGTTGTGTAATATTCTGTGCATCTACTGTGGGAATACAGGGTATTTACCCGACCACATATAGTAATGCACCTTCGTGTTTGTGTATGTATGTTTCCCCTGCCTACTTCCTAAGTTCCGGAGAAAGACACGGGTTATATAAGAGACCTGATGCATCTTATTTGAAGATGCAAATGATCGTCTTATTCTATACCTGCGTATTTCTCTGTGGGGTGGCGATTGGGTGCCTGATATGCGGGGGCAGGGGATCTAACTGTTGTCCAGCGCTGAGTAATTCCCCTTGATTTGTTGTACAATTCTGCCAGCGCTAGCCTCACCTAATCTGGTTTGTGAGAGTCCGAAATAGCTCAGTCGGTTAAACGTCGGAGCAGGAGAGCGAAGGGAATCGTCGGGTCGTGGGTTCGAATCCCGTCCCGGCCCCGGTAACTGGACTCACAATCCAGGGGGAAAACGGATTTGTTCAATAGCATGTCCGTTGAAAGGTCCTGGTAAATCAAAGTGGCACAGTTGGAGTGCGCCTGAGTTGATCAGTGTTCAGGTCGTACTCCATAGGCAATAGATTTCCCTGTCCCCCATAACCCGCCCGTCAGGGCCGTCCATGATCACCTCGGTGTTGTTGACGTTAAACCCGAACTAACCAACCAGCCTGAACAATGTACACACGTGCTTCCTAGCACGATCTTTTATAGTGGTAGGCTTTCCAGAATAATCTAGCAAATTCATACAACACAACCAATCAGAACAGAACACGTAACCGAAATTTATAAATATTGATGAAAAAGAACTTTCTAGAATAGACTACAATAGTCTACAAAATTCGACTGCTAATTTCAACCCCAATTTTGGGAAATCCCCGGTGTGTAATGACGTCACAAAAGAGTACTACACAGTTCACGACCTTGCCCGAATTCTCCGGAAGTTTCAAGACTCCGCCTAATACATACTGACTGGTAATTTCACGTGCACAGAAAACAGCGGAGATTATTCGAGCGGTTTCTAGATTCTTCGGGATTCAACTCCGTATATCAAAAGACAATCAATTCCGCTCTCTGTGCGAACGATAGCGAATCTTACTGAAAAGATACGTGATTCGTAATCATGATAACTCAAATAAATATCGGATCGTTTTCTACGATTTATGCATGCGCGCTCTCACAGAACAACACAACCACAATCATAACAGGTGCCATAACCCGGACACCCTGAATGGCCTCCCGTACTACCTTATCCGGTGGCGCACTCACCCTTCCCCGCCAGTGACTTCGCTTAGCTCAGTTAGGCCGGTCTTGTGCACCTCGTGCTCCGACCTTGGACTGTGTGAACTCTACTTTTTCGCTGTGATTCTTGGTCCTACGAGAGGAAGGGGCAAAAAAGAGAAAGAAAGAAAGAAGAGGATATAATTCTGTGCTTGTGTGGGTTGTGTGGTTTCTGTGTTCAAGACATAGACAGGTAAAGCTTCGGTTACTGCCTCAGCTGGCGTTTGACCGGGCGACGGCATTTTCCGAATTTTTCCGAATTTGTATGTAAGCTACCTTTCGGGAACTCGGACTCTCCCTGAGGCTCCGAGCACTCGCAAGGCCTTTGTCTGTCTTATGTTACAGTGCTCAGTTAAGGACCTGCACCCTGTGTGGCGAATTCCAGTGGCCTAGTGATGTTCATGATGTCTGTCTACCCTGCTCAGGCTGTTCCTCCAGTCGACCGTGCGCTATATGCTCTACGTGGAAGGAAGAGCTTTGGTCTCAACTATGGGCCTTTTACAGGAGAGAAAGGCCGGCACGCAAGGGAGCGTCCGTAGCCTTGAATGTTAAGCAGAGGAATGCCATATCAGACATCGTGTGCTTGTCGGCGCAAAAGAGGGTCCTGCTGCCCCCACCGGTGCCTCGTGTAGAGCTGCCTCGTCCTTCGCGGACGCTTGAGCCATATATCAGCCGACGGGATTTGCCATCCCGCACAGCACCAAGAGCTCAATTGCACCTTTCGACCGACAGAAAAGAGAATAGGCCAGGCAGGAGTTCGCCACCCTATAATTTTCAAGTAAGGCCTTTGAGAGCTCGGTACCCCCGCAGGGATTACGTTGGATCTCACGGACGCCCTCCTGGCAATCAGAGAACCCAGGCAGCAGAAGGGACCCCCCCCCCCCCAAGGAGTTGAGAGCGCCCTACTGCCGTAGGCCGGACCAGCGCCTGGACAGGGTCACACCTGCGGGACCTCTCTCGGAGGGGGACCGGATTTCAAGACGCCGACACGATAAACCACAGAGTAAGACTTCGGGGTCCCGAGAGAGGGAGTGGCGCTACAGACGTTCCACTGGCGATGATAGCCTCCTTCGGGAGGGGACGAGTGTGGTCAGTACGATGAGCCGTCGTATTGAGACGGCGGACCCCCGAAGCACAGCCATTTCAAAGTGTTCGATCCTCGCGATCGAAGGAGCGGTCACAGCGTGTGGAGTCTACACGCGTCAGAGACCGCAATCGTGTTGATGTTTCGTCTTCTCGTTCTTCATCGTCGGATCGGAGAACAAGTTCAGGCGTCTCGCGCCAACGGACTTCGCCGCGGCAACGGGCTTCACAGTTTCCAGCAAGGTGCAGCAGATCCTCGGATCGGTTTTGTAGCCGCTGCTCTACTCAGGAGACGCAGGTTCGACGACAGCGGAGAGACCACTCGGGGCACAGCCGGTGGACGGAGACGACTTCCCTGCGAGAACGAAGCAGCTCTCCTCGACGTTTCGCGGACCATGGTTACAGACGTTCGGCGGGGACTTTGTTCCGGTCGGGGCTCGGACCTACTGCTGCTTCTGTTTCGCGGCGCGCGGCAGATGAAGAGGAGGCTCTCAGTCTTCATCCGGAGGACTCGGTATCAGTGCTGGGAGTCGACGACGACGACGCACCGACTTCACCTGGACGGCGTTCTCCTATCTCCAACATCTCTCTTGACGCGGCGCCGATGTGTTCTACTCGTCGAGCTTTAGATGAAGCGGCTCGCCTCATCGCTGCCTTTCTTCCGCCAGAACACTGCCTTTCGTCTCTGCCGTTGAAGAGGAAGGCTGCGCGATGATCGACACTCCTCGGCCGGCCAAGCGCATCAAATCTCTACCCCAACCGGCAGGTTTCCAGGACCTCGTGGAGGCGTTTTCAGCACATCTTCGCACGGACGGATTTGGGTATCAGGGCTTCTTCTCGGACAGATGATGGCAGGAGGGGATCGACCTTACCTTCCGTCAACAGTGGTATGCAGGTCACTCCCAGGCGTTTGGCTGTACTCTCCCAGCGGTCGACAAGGATGCCTTCGTTCAGGCAGGACTTCCCCAGCGTTCCCTGTCGGTAGGACTGGACAAGGCGGCTTCCTTGGTACGGAATTCCCTGGCTTGCACCAGTTTCCTGGAGATGGCAACGTAGTCGGTAGTCAGGAGAATGGAGAACACCTGGGACCTTGAGGCTTCAGCTCCCCTACGAGAGATCCACTCGGTGCTGGTGGCGGCGAACAGGGCGGCCTTCCATTCTTCGGTCAACGCCGCCATGGCGGCAGCTTCCAACTGCGACCTGTTGCGACGGGACGAGCTCCAGAGACGGTGCCCTTCTCTACCAGCTTCGGTGAAGTCTGGGGGGGGGGGGGGGGGGCAGTCTGCTGTTCGGACCTACTTGGCAGACGGTACGGGAGACCTCCAAGGATCTTTGGCCGGCTCCAGCTAGAGTGGTCGCCGCACGCTTTCAGTCAGCCCGCAGAGCCATAGGTCGTGCCCTGCGGTTCGTTAGACCCCCCTCCTCCCGACCTTCCCGAGGCCGAGGCGGAGCCTTTTCCCTCCCGGTGCGTTCGCGTGCTTTCTCCGCACCTTCCACTTTCTGGTCCAGAGACTCTCGGCAGCGAGGGCGCGGCCGGGCTCGCTGACCTGTCCCCGGTCCTCCCGCCAATTCCTGTTGGGTCTCCGGTCGGCGGGAGGCTAGCTCTTCACAGCTGAGCGTGCAAACAGCTGTTTTCGGACGACCCTTGGATTCTCTCGACAATTACGGAGGGCCTGCGGATCTATTTCCAGTCCCCCCCCCCCCCCCCCAATGGGACACTCTCCCTTTGGACGCGAGTACCAACAGAACGAGACAGGGCGACAGCGTTGCAGGGCAAAGTGGCGGCCCTGTTACAGAAGGAGGCCACAGGGGAGGTTCTGCGTTCCGACTCCCCTGCATTCTACAGTCGTCTCTTCCTCGGCCCGAAACCAGGTGGGAAATGGAGTCCGATCGTCGACCTTTCGGCTCTGAACAAATTCATTGCGGCACCGCACTTCAAGATGGAGACAGCCAGAGCTCTGAGGGCGGCGGTGCGTCCTAGCGGACGCGTATCTGCACATTCCCATCCATCCGGCATCGCGGCGTTACCTACGCTTCGCCTTTCGCGGGATTGTTTACCAGTTTTGGGCTCTACCTTTCGGACTGAACCTCAGCACTTGTGTTTTCACCAGGATTGTGGACGGCGTGATGGCAAGGTTCCGACAAGCAGCTTCCAGTCCGACGTCCAATTACCTAACGACTTGCTGTTACGGAACCAGATGGCGTGCGTTTTGGAAACCGACCGAGATGCCGTGCTGGCGCTACTCCGTCACCAAGGATTCCTAGTCAACGGAGGCAAGTCCGATTTGGTACCGTCGCGCCGGTTTGTCCAGCTGGGTATGGAATTCTTGACCGACCTCAATCGAGTAAGACTGCCGCTGGGAAGGATTAAGACGATAATGGAAGCTTCACTTGGAGCTCTACGCGCGGAAGCTCTACCGGCCAGGGCCTGGCTTCGTCTGTTAGGCCTGCTAAGCGCGCACCCTCCCTCTGCATACTCGTGTATCAAGTCTTCCTATGGTGCAGGGAACCCTTCGGGCGCGATACACATTCCGGGACACCTCAACGTTCTAGCAGAAGCTCTCTCTCTCGTCGGAGCCAGATGTTACACACGGAGTGGTCTCTTCGGCCAGATATCTTCCAGCTACTCTGCGCGCGTTGGGAGACACCGATGATCGATCTTTTCGCCACGAGATGGAACAACAAGCTTCCTCTGTTCGTCTCCCCCTTTCCGGATCCACTAGCCTGGGCCGTAGACGCGCTATCCATCCCGTGGGAAGGACTCCGGGCGTTCGCGTTTCCTCTCACAGTGCTGGTACCAAAGATCATTCAAAAACTCAGGGACAGCAATACAATATTGATACTAGTCGCCCCGTTCAGCTGGTATCTCTTGGCCCTGGCGACGAACCCTCCTCTGGTACTTCTCACTCCGAGTACGATGCTCAAGCAGCCAAGGCAGCACCTGTTCCACCCGTGTCCGGAACGACTAATGCTACACGCTTGGAGATTGTCCGGCAAGCCCTCGCAGCTAGAGGCTTTTCAGGTGCTGCAGTGGAAGCAATCTCTGCAGCCAGAAGGGTCTCAACTCGTAATGTCTACGAAGGAAAGTGGCGCGTTCTCCTGTCCTGGTTCGCCGCGGAGCGACTTTCCCCCACGGACCTAACCATCCTCCAGTTGGCCGAGTTCTTCCTGTGGTTTTTCCTCAGGCAGAATTTGGCTCCCATCACCATCCGGGGTTACCTGGCGATGGTTGCAGACACGTACCTGGGACGGCCAGATCCGGGAGCGTACAAGGACTTGGCAGATCTGATGTCCCACTTTGATCTGCAACGCCCGGCCTCACGCTCGTTGGTTCCACTCTGGGGCCTGTCTTGTGTGCTCACCTGGCTCAACTCTAAGAGACTCGAGCCCCTACCTTTAGCACGGTTGGAAGATCTTACCAGGAAGACCTGTTTCCTCCTTGCACTTGCCACAGCCTCGCGGGTTAGCGAAATCCATGCCTTTTCGGTACGTCCCGCCTGTCTCCAACGCAGGACTGATGGATCGGTTCAGCTGCTGACGGACCCTACCTTCTTGGCTAAGAACCGCGTTACTACGTCCGCCCCACAAGTCGTCACAGTCCGACCTCTCATGGCGACGGATCTTCCACGGGACTCACGCCTACAGGACCTTGTCAGGACCCTTAAAGTGTATCTGCGCAGAACTAAGCCACTAAGACAAGGGCGTTCACACATTTTCCTGCCCTTGGCTCCGGGCAGACGCGACATTTCGGCACAAACTATCTCTTCCTGGATACGTTGGGTGATCCGTTCGGCGTTCAAAGAGCTCGCCCCAGATCAAGCGCATCCGGGCTCATGAAGTCCGAGCAGTGGCAGCGAGTATCACTTTTGACCGAAACTGTGCAGTGAGAGACATTGTGGCAGCCGTGGGTTGGCGGGCTGAGTCTACTTTCGCCCGCTTCTACCTAAGAGACCTATCCGGCCAGCGCACCAATCTTGGCCTGGTGGGGGACATCTCGGCGGCGCAGCACTCCCTCCCGGCGCCTCAGGCGCCATAGTTACGCCTAGCTAAAATTGTCGGGAGTGGGCGCGTTGGGAGAGGCCTCGATAGTCCGCTCGCTTTGCGGGCTTTGGGTGGGGTTCCAAACTAGCGGCACCCTCCTCCTTTTCGCAATTCTTCCTATTAGTAATGTCATCGGTAATGATTTTGAGAAAATAAATTAATTTTTCTCTAAAATGTATTTTTTTGAAAAATACTTACCGATGACATTACTCAGAGGTCCCCCCTCCTACCCCGCTTGCCGCAGTGGTGCTAAGGCTCAGTCACTGGCGGGAAAGGCTCGGGGTGTCCGGGTTATGGCACCCCAGTGATTGCCTCCCCTAGGATGAGGGACACAGTAAGTTTTTGGGCTAAAATTGATTAGTTAAGCGAAGGTTTCAATTAGTAATGTCATCCAATTAGTAATGTCATCGGTAAGTATTTTCGAAAAAATACATTTTAGAGAAAAAATATTTTTTCCGCCACTACTGGAAGAAGGTCTAGCGTCGGGGAGGCCTATTGTGTCAGGTTGAAGGTCCCTAACAAAAAGTTGGAACCCTACCCCCACCACTTCGAGGTGACTGATTCGCCCCTGCTGCTGGCCCAGGATGGGAAGAGGATGGAATGAAGGGTGTGTGTGTGGGGGGGGGGGGAAGTGCCACGGACCTGGAGATGTGAGGCGGAAGTTTCGGATGAAAATCCTAATCCAGCGCAGTGGATGTGATCCAGGTCGACATCGACTTACATCCACTGCGCCCAATTTTTTTTTCTTTTCACCCGTTCATTTTTTTCTTCTCATTTTGGTATTGTTATTGCTATTGTTTTTATCGTTTTCGCTCTTTTTGATGGTGGCTTTGCTGGCTGATACTGATGACGCCCCCCCCCCCCCTCACACAAACCCAACCCGTGACTGTCCTGGGTACCTGTGCGTGACCAAGAGCTTTCTAGTTCCAAAGGGCACGTTGGTCAGCCACACAGAGTGGGCCTCTCTCTTTCTCTCTGAGTGTCTGAAAATGCACGGGGAGTCAAATAGCCCAAACAGAAAAATCACTTTTCCGTAGATGCTTTATTCCTAGACCTTAACAAGATGAGGATTTCATCCCAAAGTCTACCGTATTGTTTGGAGCTCAGATGCGTTTATCTTTTAGGAACATTCAGAGTTCTTCTTATTTTTAAGCTTATTATATTGATCTATTTCCTTCTTCTCTAAGCCAACCTCTGATCAACACACACGTCGGCGCACACAAATAAAGACCGATACACGGCGTTCCCCGCCCTTAGTACGCTCTGTGGGCTAGTGTAGCAATAGGAATCCATCTTCTTCTACTCTCATCCACCCTCTGATCCACACACACTGGCACACAGAAATAAAGGCGGACACACGGCGATTCCCGCCATTCGAAAGCTCCGTGGTCTGGCGTAGCATAGCTATTCTGAAGAAGAAGAATAGCACGAGCAGCGAAATGACGTCACTTCAAGTTTCACGTCATGGCATCATTAGCACCACGACGCCGTGTTCATAGTGACGACTCGATGTTATACGTCATTCATCGCAGTACTAACATTTGACGCAACTTTGCAATTTTCTTGCTGATTTTCGCGCTTAGGGCTTACAGGTAAAAATTTTCACTTAATCCTACCCCAGGACCGGAACAAACAACCGGTCTTATGCAAACACTGTTTATGAAAAATCATGCGGGTATTAATGAAAAGATTTTTTTTTCGTAAAAAATAATAATAAAGTTATGTTAGCTGTTTTAGAAGTCCCACGACGCCGTGTTCATAGTGACGACTCGATGTTATACGTCACTCATCGTAGTACTAACATTTGACGTATCAGAGAATCAACTTTGCAATTTTCTTGCTGATTTTCACGCCTAGGGCTTACAGGTCACAATTTGACCTAATCCTACCCCAGGACCGGGTCAAATAGCAGGTATTAATGAGGATATTTTTTTTTTCGTAAAAGAAAAATTAAAATATTATGTTAGCTGTTTTACAAATGATTCCTTAAAAGTGTTGCAGAAAATTGTCTGATGTTCACATCTAGGGCATACAGGGCACAATTGACCTAATCGTACCCGACAGCCGAGACAAACTGCAGGCTTATGTAAATACCGTATACGAAAAATCATGCGATTATTAATGAGGAGATTGGTTGTTGTTGGGTTTTTTTTCGTAAAAGATTCACTTGTTTTAAGATTAACCCATATAATTCGTGAAATTAATCCCAAAAATGTGAAAATATATTTTAAAAAAAATATTTCATTTTCACTCAAAAGGTTCTAGAGGTACAATGCTGGTTAACGAACCCATTTAATATGTCCCTTTATCAAGCTATACGCAAAATATCTAGTAAAAATAAGAAAAATACGGACTCCAGTGTCGATCAATCGATTTTTGTGAAACAGCCATTTTCTCGCTAATGAGCATCTTTATAAATAAAATCGAAAAATAGTCTCGAGATAATTATTTTATGTAACAATATCCTAAAATTTCAAGCTTGTCCGTCCTCAAATGCGGGCTTTAGTGGCTGTCAAACACACACACACACACACACACACACACACACACACACACACACACACACACACACACACACACACACACACACACACACACACACACACACACACACACACACACACACGCGCGCGCGCGCGCGCGCGCGCGCGCGCGCGCGGCGCTTTGGCGAAAAAAGACGTTTTCTAGCATGGTTTGCGTAGCTAGACGTCACGTCATTTTTATCGTTTTACTTCTTTGCCAGATTTTCTCCCCCGCACGCCATAAACGTCATGTGCATACTCCGGAATGCGCTCTGACCAGCCCCATTTTGAAATCTACCGTATTGAAAATACGGTAGACAAATATATTATACTGATCAACAAAAGAAACGCAAAAATTTTCAAACGTTGTTTCCCATATTAAAACATCAACTGTAAAGAGTTAACATGCACACCATGCAGACCGATTTTAACCAGTTGGCAGTACTCAGATACCTGTCACACGAATTAACTCTTTACAATTATGATGGAAAACAACGTTTGAAATTTTCGCGTGTCTTTTATTGATCAGTGTATATATAATGTACCCACTCCATAAAGTTTATCCTTCTTTGAACACATGTATGAAATATTGTATAACAAGCAAATTAATATTCATGAACTTGCTCGATATACTTTCCTTCCCAAACTCGATCTTGGTGATACTTGTATTTTCAAAACGGAAACGCAAAAATGCTCATACCGCTACATTAACAAGTTCCTTTTGTGTAGCAGTAATGAAATACTTCTTAGTGTGTATGAACACTCGAAATTTATATCCTATACACACATACAAGAAAAGACGCCAGGAAACGTGCGAGTCGCTGGACTGACAAGTGAAATTGACGAGATGTCAGCTGGCGATATCGACAACCAGAGAAAAGAACTAAATAAACAAACCTGCTGGCTATTTATTGCAATTATGCGTCATCTAGTTATAAGTAGAATTTACTGCACGGTAAGGTTAACATGCACGGTTATATAATGCACTGATGTCTGATGTCTTTATCGTCAGACGAAATCTACGCGATAATGCTTTCGTCTGCCATCCATGAGTTTTGTCTGAACACCGCAACCAACCGCAAAATGAACGACACCAGGCACAGTTTTGTTTTGGACTGGGCACATAAATTATATTGAGCAACATTTTACTTGATATAGTCACGATTACCGACAGATGTGATTACTTAACTCGAATGAAATGTCCTTGTCTTGCGACTCGCACATTTTGATTCGGGTCTCTTAATCACATCTGCTTGTTATTATATTATATTAAGCAGCACGGACTAATGAGAAATATCTTCGGCATTACTGAAGAACGGCAAGTCAGTTTAACTCTTTCGAAACGCTTTAACGCTTTACGCCGCGAATCCGGATGCGGCACGTCTTGAAAGAGTTAAATTAATCAAAGTGTTAACGTTGTCATAGTTAAAAAGGTCAAACTTGATTCTGGTGGGACCCTGCTTGTTGACCTTCTTTAGACAGAGTCGGAAGGTTATCATCACTAAGTCAAGGTCGCTTCTAATGTCTGCTCTTGGAAAACCTTTTGTCTTGGCAATGTTCACACTGGTTTTGAAGTGATGATGTAGTCAATTTAGTTATGGTGCTCTCCGTTCGGGCTGTGCCAGGTCCATCTTCTGGATGCTTTGTGTGGGCCAAAAGAAGGTCAACAAGCAGGGTCCCACCAGAATCAAGTTTGACCTCAAGAAGCTGAAAGACCCAGAGGTAGCGAAAGCCTTCCAGGCAAAGATAGGAGGAAAATTCGTGCCACTGCTACTTCTAGGTGCAGAAGAAGCTGATGTGGACACACCGATCGACACATTTAACACTGCTGTAACCCAAACAGCCAGTGAGATACTTGGCAAACACCGACAAGCAAGAAGGAAAACCCTTGGGAAACAACTGACATCTTTGTTCTATGTGACAAGCGACGAGAATTAAAAAAAAAAAGAAATCAGAGGTAAAAGGACCGAAACAATACAGGGAAATTAACCAGGATATCAAGAAAAGCATGAAAAAGGCAAAGAATAAGTGGATTAAAGATCAGTGTAAACACGTAGAAGAAAATCTAAACAAAAATAATAGCAAAAAAGCATACCAGCTGGTGAAAGACCTGACCAATGTAAAACAAGGACGCTCCTCGATCATTCAAGATATTGAAGGGAACTGTCTTACGTAAGACCAAGACATACTTGTCAACCCACCCGTGACCAACAATGGCAACTATCCCATCCTCCGAGAAGAATTAGTTGGTTAGTTATTTGGGTTAAACGCCGAGCAGGCGACTAAGTCCATCTCACGGAGGTCCGAGAAGAAGTAGAGGCTGCAGTGAAGTCGCTAAAAAAGGGAAGGCAGCAGGAGCAGACAACATCCCTGCAGAGCTAGTCCAAGAAGAGGGAGAAGATATGATAAGCGCCTTACCAACAATCTGCAATAAGATCTGACAGTCAGGGGATTGGCCCACACCATGGACCCAATCACTTATAATAACTCTACCCCAAAAAAGGCAACTTGCATCAATGCCAGAATTATTGCACGATCAGTCATATGCCACCCAAGCAAAGTCATGTTAAAGATCCTACTGAACAGGCTAAAGCCACAGGCAGAGGAAATCATAGCTGAGGATACGGCAGGCTTCAGACCAGGGCGCAGCACAACTGAGCAGATCTTCAACCTGAGAGTTCTATGTGAGAGGTACCTCCAGCACCAGCAAGACCTCTATCATGTCTTTATGGACTTTAAGAAAGCGTTTGGTCAGGGTGTGGCATGCAGCCCTTTGGTCCACTATGAAGCTATACAACATCAATGCCAACCTGATCAAAGTCGTAGCAAACCTTTACAAGGCCACTAGCGCAGTCTGCTTCAACGGCAAAATAGGAAACTGGTTTAGGACTACAGTCGGAGTCAGACAAGGCTGCTTGCTCTAACCTACTCTTTCAGCATCTTCTTTGAAAAGAATCATGACCGACGCTCTGAAAGACCATGAAGGAACTGTCAGTATTGGAGGCAGAACAATCACGAACTTGCGCTTTGCGGACGACATTAATGGCCTTGCTGGAACAGAGAAGGAGCTAGCTCAGCTGGTGGAAAAGCTGGACAGTACAGCCATTGCGTATAGGAAGGAAATCAGTACAGAGAAGACCAAACTGATGACAAATAACACCAGTGGCATTGGCACTGACGTCATGATTGGAAGCCAAAAACTGGATACAGTTAATAAATTCAAATACTTAGGAGCCATTGTGACAGATGAGGGATCAAAACCAGAAATACTGTCCAGGATTGCGCAGACAACAACAGCACTGACAAGATTGAAGACCATATGGAAGGACAGAAACATCACACTCTGCTCCAAGATCAGACTGATGCGCTCCTTAGTCTTCTTAGTGTTCTTGTATGCCTGTGAGTCATGGACCCTCACAGCAGACCTTGAAAAGAGGATACAAGCCACTGAAATGAGATGTTTTCGATGGCTGCTTGGCATTTCATACAGAGATCACATCACGAAAAAGGAAGTGGGAAGCAGAATGAGGCAAGCCATCGGGCCCTATGAAGACCTATTAGCCATATGAAAAAACGCAAACTGAAGTGGTATGGGCATGTCACGCGTTCAGCAGGGATTGCCAAAACAATCCTGCAAGGCAATGTGCAAGGAGGACGAAGGAGAGGAAGACAGAGGAAAAGATGGGAGGACAATATATCAGAGTGAACAGGACTGAAGCTATGCGATACGCTAAGAATGGCAGAAAACAGAGAGGAATGGAGGGAGCTGGTTGCCAAGTCATCAGTGGTGCCCCAAAGGTCGGCAAGACTACGGGATATAGATAGATAGTTAAAAAGGATGCATTAGTGTTTAAGCAGAACAGTATTTTGTATTTGTTTTCGCAAGACCTTGGCTTGAGAATTCATCAACATGTGACAGTGCCGAAATGCTTCTCGGGAAGCCGGCCGGAAAGTATATCGAGCAAGCTTATGAATAATTAATTTGCATGTTATACAATATATAAGTACATGTGTCAAAGAAGGAAAAAAATCATGAAGTGGGTACATATGCACTATATTAAGCAAAATACTGCTCTCTCTCTCTCTCTCTCTCTCTCTCTCTCTCTCTCTCTCTCTCTCTCTCTCTCTCTCTCTCTCTCTCTCTCTCTCTCTCTCTCTCGTAGTGTGTAGCAAGGACAAGAATGAAAACAGGTCTGCGCACCTATTCTTTTATCCTTGGAACCTTGGAAAATAAAGTTTCATTCATTCATTCATTCATTCATTCATTCATTCATTCAATAAAGTTTCATTCATTATCTCTCTCTCTCTCTCTCTCTCTCTCTCTCTCTCTCTCTCTCTCTCTCTCTCTCTCTCTCTCTCTCTCTCTCTCTATCTCTCTCTCTCTCTCTCTCCCTCCCTCTCTCTCTCTCTCTCTCTCCCCCCTCTCTCTCTCTCTCCCTCTCTCTCTCCCTCTCTCTCTCTCTCTCTCTCTCTCTCTCTCTGGCCTCCCCCTGGGCAAGCTAGATGTACACGGTTTTTAGGTCTCTGAACTTTATCGAGAAATATTCTGTAAAATGCCATTCGTCGGGCTTCCCAACACTGTGGAGGTATTGCTAAAAATAAAACTGCTAGCTGACCACTACATCAAACCGTGGAAAATCGCCGGGGAAGGTGAGAACATGACTTTCGTGCTTAGGCTGTGTACAGCAGCAGAGCAGACCGGGACCACCATCACTACACGCAATGGGCTGTGGCGACGTAAACCCTCAAGCCAGGTGCGGCGTGACCAGAGGAGGGCCGAGCAACATCGGGCGAGACAGGACAACAACAACAACCAAGCCCAAGGTACGCAAGAAACACAGAAAGACGACAACAACAACACAAAAACAAAGGCAAGTGACAATGATAAACACTTCAGTTTATTTGTGCGAACACCAGCTACTGGCCTACATTCCAACAGAGTCACAGTGGCAACAAAGGACACACCACTCACCCCACGTGCTGTTCACGGTATTGACAATGACTTAGCACTGTGTAATGCTGTGCAGGGGGCGTGTGCTACAGGTGTGTTAAACGTCCAAAACATGGACAGGACTGTGAACTATTTCAGTTATTCTCCTTCATCATCTCAACATGTTTGACATCGAGAAAGAATTAGAAGCAGCTGGTTATGACGTACACGGTACTAAACTGTATGTGGCGGGAATCACAGGGAGGCTGACACAAAAAAACTGCTACGAAAACCAGCCAGAAACACAAATTTCAAACTTTTGTGTTTGACAGTGGGCCCTCACAAGCTCAGCAGTTACTGCTGGGAGAGAGTGATGACATTATCATTGTGTTTGACTGTCAGCTGCAGGTCGTGGAGAATTGGTTCATCAAGCACGCAACAACAACACAGACAGAACGTTACTATAGGGACAGGTTACGTCAAGGTTGGTCTGTGGACAGACAGACACACCGCGATGACTTCGACATCATAGAGTCAGATCTACATCTCCTGGCGACTTTGGTGCGACATCTCTTTGGATAATAGTACACAATGACGCTGCCTGACTGTCGGGCTACACGTTGTCGACCGTACTAGAGTGACTATTAAATTGACTGAATCAGTCATGCTGATACAATGAATATCGTGAATGACGTCGGTTTCCGCTGTGGTTTATTCGATCGTTTTGTTTTGTACTTTTGATCATTGAACGAAACATTATACCCCTCCCTCCCCCCCCGACCCCCCTTGTGTATGGGCATAATGCCTAACGCAATAAACATATCCTTAGATGTCCTTAGATACAAGCCAGGGAGAAAACATAGTTTGAAGGTTTGATTTAAAAACAGCAAGTGATGGCACCTGGCGCACATTAGATGCAGACAGAGGTTGTGAATATAAAGTGAACAAAACAGGCCCTATTGCGGAGCCCTGAGGGACTCCACACAACAAAAGACTTAAAGCAGATAGCTGGCCATTAACAATAACAGCCTGAGAACGATCTTTAACGTATGTAGTAAACCAGACCAGGGCGGTACCACGGATGCCAGGTCACCTCTAACCTCTTCAGCAAGACAGAATGATCGATCGTGTCGAATGCTGCGCTGAGGTCCAGCAGAGCAATGAGAGAGACAAGTCTCTCGTCTGCCTTCACTAGCAGACCATCCAGGACGCTCAGCCCAGCAGTCTTCCCAAGGAACGGAGTGCCGAACAGATTTATTCTAGGCCCATTACTTTCCTTACTATTTGTAAATGGCCTTTCCTTACACGTCATCTCGCGGATCGTGTAAGCGGCTCGTTTGCCGATGACATCAGTCTCCACGCGTCAGGAAAACAACTACTACGAGGTTACACATACGTTTAGATTAAATATCAAAATGTTGTAGTGAGATCCATATGATCTTGCATTCGGCAATCGAAAAATATATATGCTTTTAACTACGTGCTAGAAACATCAGCTTAACCTTCACCTTTGCCACTTCAGATACAAAGCGAACCAACTGAACAAGTTACCACTATACAGTTTTTGGGAATATGTGTCTATCAACAACTAAGCAACGGAGTAAACCCATTTCTAAAAACATAATTCTGCTTTCTCTTCTGAGCCACATAACCGACAAGCACAGCTGTAGAATATTTGTTGCTCAAATAAAATATCATATTGATTAATATATCCACTGTCTGAGATAAACCCACCCGGGCCTGCCCTGGGGAACTTGGGTGTGGTTAACTACTTTTTAGTGCCCATGGTTTCCCTGGTCAGCCCCACAGGGTGGGTTTTCTCCTCTATTCTCGGGCATCTGTTTCTGTCTACCGTTGGTCCATTCGCCTGTATTTTCATTTTGTAAACTCTTCTACTTTCTGCGCTGCCTGTAGCTCTTGATATTGGATGTGTGTTGCTAAATGGTCTTAGCTTCATTTAGGCCCCATGTCATAGGTTTATTTAACGTATTGGACCGGCTGGCGACATAATTCAATATTCTTGGTTTTTTTTTTTTTTTTTTTTTTTCACAAGCAGTGCAGGCACGTCCTGAGAAAGCCTTGTTGCTGTCGGGACGTTAAGCAATGTACAATCAATCAATCACTGTCTGAGATAGATCAGCGTTGTATACGTCATCAGACTAAACTCCCCGTAAAGGTATAATCGCACAGCTTAAAGGTTGATTGATTGATTGATTGATTGTACATTGCTTAACGTCCCGACAGCAACAAGGCTTTCTCAGGACGTACCTGCACTGCTTGTGAAAAAATAAAAAAAATAAAAACCCAAGAATATTGAATGTATGTCGCCAGCCGGTCCAATACGTTAAATAAACCTAGATGGGGCCTAAATAAAGCCAAGACCACTTAGCAACACACATCCAATATCAAGAGCTACAGGCAGCGCAGACAGTATGGGAGTTTAAAAAAGGAAAATACAGATGAATGGATCATGGACCAAGGGTAGACAGAAACACATGCCCCAGAATACAGAAGAAACCCCACCCTGTGGGGCTGACCAGGGTGACCCTGGGAACTAAAAAGCAGACCCGGGTGGGGGTCAGCTCAAAGGTGACCGACGAGAAATTCACTACTGGAATGTCGGCATCATCTGTTGTAAACAGCGTAGAAATAGGGGCGGAAGCACACTGGTTGTCTTTCGATTCGCTTCAATGATCAGCGGTGGCTAGTCGATGGTGACAACCAGTGTGGGATGGAATTGTAAATCCCCTGGACCCAATGTTGAACCCCTTCACGGCCAGTGGTCGCAGATTGTGTTTCTGATATCTTTGTTAATTCAACACCAAGCAGCACTAGCCGGTCACAGAACGTTGATGCAGAGTGGTGTCAGCAAATGGCGTTGATCCTCATGAGCCCTTGCAGTCGCATCTGTGTCTCTCGCAACTGGATTGCGGTTTGTTGTCGTTGTTGTTGGTTGTGGGTGTTTTCGTCAGTGAAGCGCTTAAGTACTGCGTATATGTTTTACTTTTTTATAGTCCCAACGCCCTACAGCAGGAGATGGCTCGACCATGATATTCAAGGCTAGTGCCAGATTAGCTTGGCGCCATTATCATGGTCGAGTCATCTCCTGCAATTGGTACCTAGCCGTTAAATGATACCTCAAAAAAATCTGGAAATTCGTCCTTGGGGTTTAATGGGTTAAACCTGGAATAACATGGGAGAGACGTTTTGTGTTCCAGGTGTACGTGGGGGGCAGTTTGTACGGGACAAGCAAACCTCTCCCTGCCTCCGTGACCACCATCGACAAGGTTCAGCTGAGGGGCGACCCCCTACAAGTGGTTACGATGGATATCTACTGCAGCTAATAAGCTAATTAAGAAATAGACAACTGACAAAGAAACACACTTGAGACACCAAGTACAACAAGTAAATAACAAACAAAGGAACAAGCAGAGCAGTAAAATCGCCACCATCAAAAGAAACCTGCTTTGAGTTTGAAAGGACGAGAATAAACATTTCTTCTTTTCTTTTTAGCTGATTTTTATTATTATTATTATTATTATTATTATTATTATTATTATTATTATTATTATTATTATTATTATTATTATTATTTAAATTTACATATTTTACAGGGTTCACAATAACCCTTTTACTGTTTTAGTCTGGACTTGACTGCATATCCCAGCAGTTTCCTTTACTTTACATTTATGTAAGCATTAAGTTCAGTTCCCGGTACATGGATCGACCATATCAGCTTATGGAGACTGACTGATCAGATAGCAATTTCGTCATCATTCGGCTTCGTTCAAAGCAGTCTCAGATATCACCAGATTCGGATATATCGAAGCATTTTAGAACGGTGTACCAAAGGGTAAAATGCAACAAATACCCAAATAATTGCGGCACAGACAGGACGGGTACAACGCAGTTTAACCCCTTCATCAATGCGCTCAGGCCATCGGGCCGACGTCGGGCCGACTGCCTTTTGCGCACTGGGTCAGTGGCACCACACGTACGTTGTGTGTCTGATCTCTGTGTCAGTTCAAGGCGGAAGAGCTCCAGCCGTCCCATGAACGATGAATACAAAGCGGTTTCAGCAAGAGGCATAGATCCTCATAAGCCCCTGCAATTGCGAGGGTTCATGAGGATCTATACCTCTTGCAGTAGTGTGGTGTCCGTTTTTTCTCGGCAGTGAAGGGGTTAATACACTGTGTTGCACTTGTCCGTTCTAGCTGCATGTTCATCCGACTACACCGTTTTGATTTGTATTTGACAACACTTATGTTCCCCAGCGATATTTGTAATATCTAAAGTGTTATATTGTATTTGCACTTATCGGCCGGCACTCATGTATTATTCTATAGAAGCATGGGTCAATTGCTATTACAGTAAAAGACTTATGATAGAAGGCATGTTTCCAGCATACACTAATTTACTTGTTTTCATTCCCATTATTTATTATTTATTAACAATGTTAATTAAAGATGAAAACATAAACGATTTTGTTTCATTCTTTTTTCATTCATTAGTTTTGTTAAATAAAACCTTGAATACAATATTTACACACACACACACACACACACACACACACACACACACACACACACACACACACACACACACACACACTCACACACACACACACACACACACACACACACACACGCACACGGCACACGCACACACGCACACACACACACACACACACACACACACACACACACACACACACACACACACACACAGGCACACCAATGACATAAAGCTCGTACTGAGATACACTACGGCATAAAAGGTATAATTTAAGTTCTTTATTTCAGAAACTGAGACCTGTACATGTTTACCTAATGATGCATGTCAATAATAGTTACGAGTGAAGATTGTGCGATTAATATTATTTGTGGTTAGTTCGAGGTTCAAAATCCATGGCACCGGAGCACCTAATGGGTGGGTTATGGGGGACAGGGATACATATTCCCTGTGGAGTACGTCCCGAACGGTGATCAGTTCAGGTGCACTGCAACTGTGCCACTTTGATTTACCAGGACCTTTCAACTGACATGTTATAGAACAAGACCGTCATTTTACCTCTTAACCCTATGGCTGTCGGTAGCGTTTTATGTCGCGATGATTCATGAAGGACGTCAGAGTGTTGTTATTCCTGTAGGGTGTCAGTGTTGTTATTTCTGTAGGATGTCAGAGTGTTGTTATTCCAGTAGGATGTCAGTGTTGTTATTCCTGTAGGATGTCAGAGTGTTGTAATTCCTGTAGGATGTCAGAGTGTTGTTATTCCTGTAGGATGTCAGAGTGTTGTTATTCCTGTAGGGTGTCAGTGTTGTTATTTCTGTAGGATGTTAGTGTTGTTATTTCTGTAGGATGTCAGAATGTTGTTATTCCTGTAGGATGTCTGAGTGTTGTTATTCCTGTAGGATGGCAGAGTGTTGTTATTCCTGCATGACGTCAGAGTGTTGTTATTCCTGTAGGATGTCAGAGTGTTGTTATTCCTGTAGGAATCATCGCGACAAAAAGCGCTACCGACGGCCAAAGGGTTAATATTAGTTATATTACTTTGTTGTTTGCTGCAACCCTTTTTGTACGATGTAGGGTGTCTCGACTGATGACATTTTTACCTGCCGAAGCACAGCTGAGGGAGGAGAAAATGGCATCGAGACACCAGAGACCTTAAGACACCAGAGACCATAAGGGACAGTAAGAGAGGTAGTAAATAAAAGGATGTAACGAATTTGTCACTCGACTTTGAGAATTTTCTGTTGGAAGGATATCGAGATCACCGACAGTAGGCGCCGATTCAAGGGAGAACAATGCGATGCAGCGTTATGACTGTCTCCTTTGAGCAAGAATAGACTTTGACAAACTGTATTTCTGACAAAACAAGGGAAGGGATTAGCGACCACAGTTTCAAAAAGTGTTGGATCAGCTTTGATTTGGTCTTTTGGTCCGAAGCAGCGTGATGTGGATATGTACTTGAGTTTCTTTACAGCATTATTGTTGAGGCAGGCGATGTTTACCTATAACATCAGTTATTGGTAACAGAGTTTTGCTACACGGACCCTTGTAGGCCTTCGGGAGGTCAAAGAAACCATTGTACCCCTCAGACCCTCGGCCTTTGGGTTACAATGGTTCCTTTGACCTCTCGAAGTCGAAGGGTACGTGCAGAAAACCCTTGCTAGCAATAACGTATTTGTTTTCATTCCTCCACTATCTTCGTAAAAGAAATCAAGCTGAAATCTTTCGACCTGGATCACGCCAGACATGACTGACGTAAAACAAACAAAAAAAAAAAAATGTACATGTCAGCCACATGTCAGCATCCTGCGCATGTCCTTGGTCATTCTTCCGGCCTCGACGTCGCCTAGCATCAGGTGGAATTCAATGGCCGACTGTGTAGAGAATGTGCTGAAACTTGTACTCACGCATATTCGTGTTTGTAGAGAGACAAGGCAATACAATATTTTCAATATATTCCAGTCACTGTGACTAGCTTTGTTGACCTGGTTACGTGTTTTTTACCCGAAAACAAGGCTGCAATCCGGCAAGTAAAGTGTCATCGGGCCAAAGTCGGCGCGTCCATAGTTAGCTCGCGCACAGCCGTGCGCGTTTTGGCCGACGTTGCTCCGATTACCTTGTGTAAACAAGGTCCTTAGTAGTTCAACACCTTATCACTGTCCTTATTTCTAAAGAAAAGAAACAACACAAAGTATTGGGTCAAAGATAGCGGGTGTTGTTTCTCCTCTTTTGGAGGATCACAGTAAGCCAAGGTCCTCGGGCCCACTGCGGCCATCATAAGCCTGAAAACCTTTTGCGAGATTAGATGAGGGTTTTTGTTTCTGCTACTTCAAAGTTTCTTTCGTTTTTAAAACCCTAGCAGTATTTTGTTTTCACGACACTTCCGCAACACCCTTCACCGGCCTTCGTACTCAATGCGTCATAGGGTGCGTCATGCGCGTCATTTTTACACCATACCTGCCAAAGTTGTCGGCTAAAAACCACGTATAAACGTCTCTCTCCTCAGTCTACGAACGTTTTCAGGTTGTGTTTGATCTGCAGAAGGGGCAGCAATTCGCACACGATCCAGTCAATGTCGTTGGCGCTGTGAGCCACGTACACGTCACAATGGTATACTGGAATTACCTCCCCTCTACCGTCAGCGTTGCCCTCGAAACCCTGACACACGCATTTCAAAAAGATATTATTTTACTGATTACATCATTTGCTTGACGTAATACTCGCAAAACAATAAACTGAACGAGACCAGGCCAAAATAGTGACCGAGACTAGTTAGCAATGCGGACTTGTACAATGATGTCCATTACAATTCTGGTTCCCGCCGACAAAAGTTGCTTCTTGTCAGAGGCAACTTTTGCCGGCGTGAACCACACTGATGTCAGTCAAGCATCCATCTCACTGGCAAGACAGAGAACTGGCACTTACACGTCTTTAGATTATAGACCAATACAACTATACTGACGAGCAACAGAAATGCGACATTTGGGAATTATCGGAAACACGGAGATTAAAAAGATCTCGCATTTCTGTTGCTCGTCAGTATACAAACAAAGTGATTACGTCTGCGCAGGAATGAGGTCAGCGAAAACTCATTAACTTTGTGGAGCTGTCAAATGCCGCGCTGTTTAAAGGATCACCAGAGACTTCAGCCCCAGATCCATCGCCACAGCCCTAGTTGACGGCCTCAACTCTCAGCCGCTCAGAGAAAGACACCAATGAGACTGACCAGGCAGCATTGATATATGTACCCACTCCATAAAGTTGTTCGTTCTTTGACACATGTATTGATATATAAAATAACAAGCAAATTAATATTCATGAATTTGCTTGATATACTTTCCTCCCCCACCCGGGTCTGCCCTGGGGGACTTGGGTGGGGTTAGGTATTTTTTAGTTCCCAGGGTCACCCTGGTCAGCCCCACAGGGTGGGTTTTTCTCTCTATTCTGGGGCATGTGTTTCTGTCTACCCTTTGTCCATTCACCTGTATTTGCCTTTTTAAAACTCTCCCTACTGTCTGCACTGCCTGTAGCTCTTGATATTGGATGTGTGTTGCTAGATGGTCTTAGCTTTATTTAGGCCCCATGTGTTAGGTTTATTTAACGTATTTGACCGGCTGGCGACATACATTCAATGTTCTGTTTTTTTTTTTTTTTCACAAGCAGTGCAGGCACGTCCTGAGAAAGCCTTGTTGCTGTCGGGACGTTAAGCAATGTACAATCATTGATATACTTTCCTTCCCAAAATCCCTTGCGCGTCAAGAAGTGTCGATCTTGATGATACTTGTTTTCAAAACGGAAACGCGAAATATTTTCATATTGCCTAACAAGATCCTTATATATAGTAGTAATACAATGCTTCTTAGTGTGTGCAAACGTTCAAAATTTATGTCCTACACACACACACACACACACACACACACACACACACACACACACACACACACACACACACACACACACACACACACACACACACACACACACACACACACACACACACACACACACACGAGCGGACGCGAGCTGCGCTGACTTGTGAAATTGACTAGATGTCAGCTGGCGATATCGACAACCTGAGAAAAGAACTATATAAAGAAATCTGCTGGCAATTATGCGTGATCCAGTTACAAGTAGAATTATATTTACTCAGTAACACGCACGGTTATACACAACATTGATGTCTTCATTGTCAGACGACATCTACGCGCTGAGGCGTCTGCCATTCATGTGTTTTGTCTGAACAGCGCAATCAGCCGCAAAATGACAATTGACGCGAGGTACAGTTTTGTTCTGGACTGGGTACATAAATTATATTGAGCAACGTTTTGCTTGATATAGATAGTGCCGATAACTGACAGATGTGATTACTTGACCCGAATCAAAATGTCCTCGTCTGACGACTCGAACATTTTGATTCGGGTCTCGTGATCACATCTGCCTGCTATCGGCACTAAATCAAGCAAAATGTTGCTCAATATAATATAATAAAAGTATGCAGAGCATCGCGCCCCCTACTGGCGTTCTCCGCGCCTCTGCACGATCTTCCCGTGGCCACAATAACAAAATATGAACCTAAGTCAAGAGCTGATGTCGATCTACACTCTTCTTTTCCCTCCGCCGTCCCTGTCTGGAAACTCTTGCCACCGGAAGCTACCTCCACTGGGTCCCCACCTTAAAGCTCACAGGTTGGGTGAGATGAAACTGTCTCCCCCCCCCCCTTTCCCAACCAACAACAACAAAACAACAGCAACACAAAAACAAACAAATAAGCATACAAACAAACACAGTATCCAGTTTCTAACCTGTTTTGTAATTGCATCACTCCTTCTTTTTAGCCATTTTAGAAATTCTTTTCGTACCCCTCGTATGCGCACATAGTGAGTTATTCCTCTTCACACGGGTTTTCACTCGACAACAAGAAAGAAAATGATGAAGTTTACACTGCAAATGACTCACTTTGCACACAGAACGATGACATGTACACAGACCTGCCTGTAGCGTGTCCCTCTCCGAATTTTGTAGACGTAGAACCTGAGATGCCAACGGTACCGGTAACACAGCCCGCCTGCCACCGTTACCATCGCTACCAGACAGCCAATAACCAGCCCGATCACGATGTAAGGGTTCTTGATGGCGCACGACTCGTCTGTTGGGCGAAACTGTGATAGCGGCTTGTACTTCAAGGCCGCAGGGGCGAAGCACTGGTACTGGTGGCGTTGTGGAGTGGAATAGTGACTGTGCACTTTGATAGACTTGTTGCTTGCACTGGATGATGGTCAGGTTTATGTTTTAGCTTTGCTGTATCTGTCTAGCGCAATTTTTACGATTGACCATAGCACCTTGTTCTGTGGCCTTGAACGTGTCTTTGGTATCCAGTGACAGGTTTTGATTGGTTCAAATCATTTTTGTCTAACCGGTCACAGACTGTTTCTGTCTGTGGTCATCTTTCAGTTGCAACCCCTCTGTGTTTCGGAGTACATCAAGGGTCAGTCCTTGGGCCTCTGCTTTTCATTATGTATATGCAGCCCCTTGTCCAGTGTCATAGCTGCACGCCCAATTTCTCACCACGCGTACTCTGATGGCACGCAGTTGTATAAATCAGGCCATGTTGAGCAGGTCGATGCCATCATCCAGTGTGTGCAACAGTCAGTTTCTGATGTTAGAACATGGATGATAGCCAACAAATTAAAATTGAATGAAGATAAAACAGAAGCCATGCTAGTTTCCTTTACCAGAATATCTTCCTCCTTACCGCAGTCCATAACAATCCTAGACACTGAAGTAAGTTTTTCTGCTCAGGTGAGAAATCTTGGCGTCACCATTGATTGCAGTCTCTCACTAAAACAACACGTTTGAATACCTGTAGATCTGCATTTATTGAACTGCGTCGCATTAGCCCCATCAGGCATCTTCTCACACCAGAAGCCACTAAAACGCTGGTCTGCTCCTTTGTCTTGTCCCGACTCGATTACGGCAATGCACTCCTGTGTGGCTGTCCTCAGTACCTTCTGGATCGGCTCCAGAGGGTGCAGAACTCAGCAGCGCGGCTTGTTGTCAAGGCAAAGAAGTCAGACCACATCACACCCATCCTGCGTTCACTCCATTGGTTGCCTATCACATCCAGAGTACAATACAAAGTTCTGTCTATCTGTCATACCTGTCTGTCTACATCTACTGGCGCTGTCTATCTTTCTGAGCTTCTTCATGTGTACACACCTTAAAGACAGCTACGTTCCTCAGCAGACATTAAACTATTACGCTTTCCGACTGTGAGAACTAAGTCTTTTGGCGAGAGGTCTTTCTCATACCAAGGACCATTTCTTTGGAATAAACTCCCACAGTCCCTCAGATATGTTGAACCAGCCAATAGTTTCCGGCAGTTTTTAAAGATATATTTATTCCTTTAAACGTGGTTTCACCGTTATAATTATTTTATTTCTGTTTTTGTTGTTGCTGTCAGTGAGAGCTGCCTAGTGTATCCGTTATTAGCTTATGGTACACGTATATCTTTGGTGTGTGTGAGCATTTCTTGTTGGTGTGTTTACTCTGCTAAGTTTATTTTCCTTGTATATCTTATTGCGTGAGTGTGTATGTTAGGGAATATATATGTGTTGTAGGAAGCAAGGTGTATGTATGTTAGTATGTCATTTGTACGGCGCCTAGAGCTTTTCTATCGAAAGTATAGGCGTCTTAAAAATATACATTATTATTATTATTATTATTATTATTATTATTATTATTATTATTATTATTATTATTATTATTATTATTATTATTATTATTATTATACACGTCATGCAGCCATCTGAAATGGAAATATACGGTAAACTTCGGTTATAACAAATGGCCAGGGGCCCAGTATTGTCTTGTTGTTATATGCGAAGTTTGTAATAAACGAAGCAATTTACATACAAAGAGTGTTGTCTGGACCTGTAAAAAAAGTGTTGTTATATCCGACTTTTGTTGTTTTTAACCTCGTTATAAGCGAAGTAGACTGTACTTCCATTACAAGTAACTGAGTGCGTTAGTGTTTCCTCTTGTACAGCATCATAGAGCAGCGTCAACAGTTCAAGAAACATTTAAAATAAATTAGTACACGCTTAGGCCATCGGGCCGACATCGGCCGCCGTTGGCCCGCGCACAGCCGCGCGCTGGCAAAAGGCGGCCGATGTCGACCCGTTGGCCTTTTGGGCATTGGGTAACCCCCGTTCAGTGTCCATTGACGCAGAGCGTGTTTCTGAAATCTTCCTTAATTCAGCACTAAAAATACCCGGCTGTTCCAGGAACACGGATTTAAAGTGGTGTCAGCAAGAGGCATAGATCCTCATTAGCTGCAGCAACTGCGGGGGTCCATGAGGATCTATGCGTCTTGCAGTTGGGTGGCGTTCATATTTTCTGGGCACTGAGTGGGTTAACTCATTCTACCCCAGACACACCCCGGCAAGATCAGGATCGACCATGATAGTTCAAGGGTGATGCCAGAATAGCTTGGCGCCTATGGGCGCCAAGCTATTCCGGCATCACCCTTGAATTATCATGGTCGATCTGTGACCTGCGCTGCAATGCAGTCTTCAGAGAACAACGTCAAAATTGGGGGATTTCGGTGTTGGGGTAGAATGAGTTAAAGAGGGTTCTTAAAAAATCTTTCTGGGACGCAGACCGTGAGCGCAAAGTAGTGCAGTCTACTTTGTGCCACTGCGTCGCAGCTGTTGACGATTCGAAAACCTGGACATCTAACTCGCTTAGCTCTAAGGTCACACCTTCCTAAAAATAGGAGATTATCTCTTAAAGACTATGTGTTCTTCAGGAAACAAATCAACCTTGATAGCTCAAGGGTGACGCTGAAATGACTGGGCACCTACGAGCCTTGGTCATGGCCCCTTGAGCAACGGTAAATATATATATATATATATATATATATATATATATATATATATATATATATATATATATATATATATATATATATATATATATATATATATATATATATATATATATATATATTAAAACCACATTATTAGACCCAGCACTTTCTGGGGAAACAGCAGCATCGAAGCAATACAGTAACGCGTTCAGTGCCCGATGACGGAAACTGCGTTTCTTTAGTCATCGTAACGTTAATACAAGATGGAAATACATTTTAAAAAACAACAACTGTGGGTGCATGTGTAAATTCAACGCGAAAGAGCTCGAGCGGTCCCATGATCAATGCATACAAAGTCTTTTCAGCAAGAGGCATATATTTTCATGTGCCCCCGAAATTGCGGGGGCTGACGAGGAGTTATACCTCCTGCAGTAGTGTGGTCTCCTCTTTTTCTAGGCAGTCAAGTATTTAATTAGCACTAGCGCTGGGAGTATGAACGCGTATTTGATAAGTGTCGTCAGGTTTCGCGATAGCTACTAACTAGGCGAGCTTTTGGCAATAGCGGTGACTCATCACATTTCTTTAAACTAACATGAACATCGTACTGCCGCTTAAATCACTTATTAACCCATTTAACACAACTGCCGCATTTCCAAATTTAGGAGGTGTCACCTAACTACTAAAGTACTATTTACCAGTCCCACGAGATAGATCGACCATGACAATTCAAGGGTAGTGCCAGATTAGCCTGGCGCCCGATGGCTCTAAGCTAATCGGGCACTACGCTTGAATTATCATGGTCGATCCATCTGATGCTCTAGTGCGTCGGGGCTAAATGAGTTAATTAACATTAAAAGAATATTTAAGAGAACGTCCCCGGCAATAAACAAGCATTGTCTGTGACTTAATAATTTCCTTGGAGTCGGTGCAAAACATCGAAGCGACCAGTACCATCATAATACCCTTTGTGTTAGGGGGAGAACAACTCTTTACAATTTTAACCCATTTAGCCCTGACGCACTACAACAGGAGATGTGTCGACCATGATAATTCAGGGGTAGTGCCAGATTAGCTTGGCGCCTGATCCATCTCCTGCAACAGGTGCGTAGTCGTTAGATGACGCCTCCAAAATTTGGGAAATACGTGCGCCGGCCTGAACGAGTTAAACGAGGGTTTGACAACCATCCATTATTGGTGTGTGAAAGACCCTTCTTTTGAAGACGCGCGACCCTGTCAAGTTTCTTAATTAACAGTGTTAATTGCGCTCGTTGTCAAAGTCCGCTTTCACAGTGAACAAAAGATCAATGTAAACACTGCACATTGATGTACAGCGTTGTGAAAACCCTGTCCTCTACTCAATGAATTCAACATTATGGTAACTGCCATTGTTTCATAGTGGTCATTTCTATGCGCGGAAAAGGTGGCTTATTGCGCCGCCTGAAGACTGGTGTTTGTGAATGTTACTTCTGCACTGTAATACAATGAACATCTTACTTTTCACAAAAAACGCGCTTACTGTGGTTTCACTTCACAGGGCAGAAACAACTAACGCCGCTCTGCTGAAGTTTGCATAAGGTAATAATAATACTAATACTATATAACTCTTCTATAGCGCAATATTCCCACAAAGAAAGGCTCAGAGCGCTTTACATCTAGATAATCTAACTAATTGAATTTAACTAACTAAAGTACTGACAACGTACAAAAACGCAATCATTCATGCACACTGACACAATACTAAAATAATAAACATAACATGTCAAGAGCCTGATCAGATAATAATTATACATGTTGATGGGAGAACGTAGGGTTGATCAATCCCTTTCAAAGGCTAGATTGAAAAAATATATTTTCAATCCAGCCCTGAAAATGGCCAAAGATGGTGCATGGCGAATATCATGGGGAAGACCATTCCACGCTTTGGGAGCTTGGAAAGAAAAGGACCGCTGTCCAAAGGTTTTTAAGGACACTCTGGGGATAGTCAATACTCTGTCGTCAGTGCTGGAGCGCAATACTCTGCCTGGTGTATAAACAAGGAGACTGGAGGACAAGTGTGCCGGGAGTGTCTTGTCAAAGGCCTGAAAACAAGGGAAGCAATTTTGTATTCAATTCTGAACTTCACAGGAAGCCAGTGTAACTGCCTTTAAGCAAGGGGGTGATGTGGTCACGCTTCGATGTTTTCAGTACAAGTCTTGTAGTAGTAGGTAGGTAGGTAGCAGGTAGTAGTAAACTAGATAGATTCCTTCTGTTGCCAACGGCTTTGTTGCGTATAGAATTAACTCTTTCAGCCCGACGGCCGTATTTCCCAAATTTTGGAGGTGTCATCTAATGACTATGCACCAGTTGCAGGAGATGGATCGACCATGATAATTCAAGGGTAGTGCCAGATTAGCTTGGCGCCGACAGGCGCCAAGCTAATCTGGCACTACCCTTAAATTATCATGGTCGATCCATCTCCTGCAACTGGTGCGTCAGGGCTGAATGGGTTAACGTACTAGTGGACATCGGAGTTAGCGTGTTTCACTCTGAAGCGCCGGACATCATACTGTTTAACAAAAACTTGTTTCTCTCCATTTGCTTTGTGTTAGGGAGGTTTAGGTCGGGTCGGGGCCGTTGGCGCCGTCCATGCGACGCCTTGGCGACGGGCTTCACCCGTCTCTGTGTTGTTTGTAAACTGTTGTGTGAGTGTGGGTGATTGCGAGTTGCACCTAAGGTAGCGAGACACATTTTCCTGTACTTGGCCACATGTATTTGGAACAATAAAGTTTATTGATTGATTGATGTGTATTACACATTTTTTGTATTTATTCCCTTCCGCTAGTCGGGCTCGATACCATAAGGTATATTGAAAGGTTGTGAGATGATCCGTTTTAATGTTGATGTAGTGTGAATTCAATTCAATTCATTTCAATAAACTTTATTTATCCCGCTAGGGGCAATTAAAGTGGTCCGACAGGCTCAGTGACTTAGATATACACAAAACTTACATTAAAACATGCACACAATAATGATATAAACAATCAATTCAATTAAAATGTAATGTATTTAAAAACAGTAAATAAAGTTTATGTAAAAAGACATGCGTGCACATATCAGCTCATATCACCACACAATGCAAAGCAGTTAAAACAAAGTAATTAATTTAAGACAATAATAATAATAATACAATTATTTTAAATGCAATTACAGAAAATAATAATAATAAAATGAAATAAAAAATATTATATAAAATAATTAAAAAGTAAGAGTTGATAACTAGAAATTAAAGGGGGGGGGGGATGTTACTACCATTATCACTTGTGAAAGAAAACTCTTACAGAAAAGCACACGATTTGATGCTACATAATACGCGAGCATACACACACACACACACACACACACAAACACACACACACACACACACACACACACACACACACACACACACACACACACTGACAATTAAGCGTCATCAATGAGACGAATTGCAGTAGGGGCAACAGAGAATTTTCGTCTGTTCGTCCTACGCGCTGGACAGCGGAACCGACCTCCCGAAGGGAGACGGTCAAACTCGGCGGTCAGAACATGATCAGCCAGAATACTTTTTTTTTTCACTGTTTGTCTCTCTACAGAACACTGGAAGCTTCTTTGATTTTCACCAATGACTTTTGATGCGAAGCTTACGATCTTGTCCAGCGAAATAGGTAAATTTTAATGATCAACACACTTTCAATGAAAGATTTATAGAACAGGATCGCAGTATACTAAAGCCAACATGTACCAGCGGGAAAACAGACCTGGCCACTTACCCCAGCAATGTAGCTGCCAGTGGAGCGGATGCAATGCACGTTCAGACCAATGCCACCATTAATAATAATAATAATAATAATAATAATAATAATAATAATAATAATAATAATAATAATAATAATAATAATAATAATAATAATAATAATAAAATATTTACTTCAATAGCAACATCTATGTCCTCCCCATGGATGACAATCGACACCCTCATCAGCATGTGCTGTGGCCGTTCAGCAACTTCAAAAAAAGTAAATAACTCATTCAGCCTGTCGCAGGTATTTCCCAAATTCTGTAGGCGTCATCTAACGACTATGCACCTGTTGCAGGAAATATATCGACCATGATAATTCAATGGTAGTGCCAGATTAGCTTGGCGCCGACAGGCGCCAAGCTAATCTGGCACTACCCTTGAATTATCATGGTCGACCCATCTTCTGCTGTAGTGTGCCAGGGCTGAATGGGTTAATACATTTTATAACATGGCACAAATTTAAATCTTTGGTTGAAGGTCTATTTTTTACAGAACATACTAGAGAAAATGTTACCACACAAGATAATATAATATCAACAGGCACTGAGCAAAATGTTACCACACCAGATTATATCAGTAGGCACTGTAGGCACATTACAATAGTTAGTGACAAGGTATGGACCGACAATATAGCCACTTGTGTGTGCCTGTCCGTGAACTCTTTAGCTGTCAGTAGCACTTTTCGTCACGATGAATGCTGCAGGACAATGACATGCTTGAGCACTAACAAAAAGCACTATCGAAAGCCAAAGGTTTAAACCTTTTAGCCCAACAGGGCCGGATCCACGGGGGAGGGTGCTTTGGTACTACAACACCCCCCCCCCCCTTTTCGGCTTAAAAAAAAAAATTCATTCACTACCAGCCACAATATATTCCGAGAAGGAGGGGGTGGTTTTTAGGTATCTCCGGACCCCGGAAGCACCCCCCCCCCCCCATCCCCGCTTTTCGATTCGGACCCTGGAAAGCACGCGCCTTTTCCCTATCTACACCCACCCCCCTACCCCCCCCCTCCCCCGAGCTGTTTGACTTCTTCGATGTCTGGCAGCACGCGCCTTTTCTTTCTCAACCCAACCCCGCCCCCACCCCCCACCCCCCTCCCACCCCGAACCCATCCCGCTTTTCGATTTATTTCGGACCCTGGAAGCACGCGCCTTTCGCTCCTGAACAGTATACAGTTTTTATATTGTCGTTCAGCACCCCTCCCCCCCCCCCACCCACCCACCTTAAAAACTTCAATCTTGGAGACTCAATGACAGTGACGTAAAAGCGCCAAACACGTCAGTGTTATACAATGTTCATAAATGACGCACAGCACGAAAAGTCTGCGTTATTAATATAACTGTCTTTGGTGTTATACGTGTGTATGGGCGAAGCAATGCTCTCCCTTTCTGACAATTTGATTTAGGGAGTCAGTCTTTGTTTGTTATGACAGTCTATCTTTGTTATGATGTCTGCGAGCGTATTGTGGAAAACATGGAAAAATGCATGCAGTATTGAAAAGGCTTTGTGAACATAGGCCATCCCATCTTCTTCTTCAAAAGGGCTGTCGCTACGTCAGCCCACAGAACGTATAACTGGCACCATGTGTGTCAATGTTTGTGCGGATCGGGCGGTGGGGTGGGTTAGGTTGGAGAGAGATGAATCAGAAGGATAAGCCTAAAAAATACTAACATCTCTGATTGTACCTAAAGAAATCGCATGTGAGATCAAAACAATACTGTAGATTTTGGGATGAAATCCTTATCATGCTTACGACATTTTTTTTTTTTTTTTTTTTTTTTTTTTTTTTTTTGGGGGGGGGGGGGAAGGGGGGATGGAAATGTGTAACAGTCGTGTCATGGATCTCGCCTGCTGTTGCTGACAAGGCATTCGTGATCTAAAAAAAATTTGGAAAAACGATTTACGCGAGACGTAAGATTTGAGGAACGCGTGGGTAGGTCGAATTTACTGCATACAATTGTCTAGTGAGAAATATTTCCCCCGCATGTGTAGTGACGCATTTCGCGTAGCTAGATATCAAGGCAGAAAATTGATCTGGCGGCACATTGCTCATGCTACTTTCAGCAAAGATCCGTTTTCATTTTGATAAATGCAAGCATTCGGATTGTATCTTTTGGGGGAGGAAAGTATACCAGGTATTTTCATAAATATTTATTTGCTTGTTATACACAACATCGGTACATGTGTCAAAGAAGAAAAGACTTAACTCATTCGAGACGTGCCGCCGCCGGATACGCGGCTTGAAGCCGCGTATCCGGAGGCGGCACGTCTTGAATGAGTTAATGGAGTGGGTAGTAGGCTTTTACTGCTAAGGAAAACTGTAACTAAAAGGGCTGTGTATAATCGTCAGGCAGCGACTTGAGGCGGAATAGATCTGGCCATGAGAGGGATGCGTTGCATGTACTTGGAGATGGAGAACCTGATTCTGACCATGGGTGCACTTGTCTTCGTCTGCACACTGGTGTGAATCACGATTGACGAGCTGCTGAGAGTCGACACCGCGACAAAGCCAGCGGCGTCACCAGAAACACTCGCACAGTTCAGTGCAGCCAGCCTCAGACGTAACCAGGCTTTTGCTTGAGGGACAGATGCGGTCGATCATGAATTGGTCAGCAGATGTATAGATTCTCAAGAGCCTCTCTAAATTTACCAGAAACGGTTGTGAAAATCAGAAGTTAGGTCACACTTAGCACGAACTTCAAACATTCCGTGCACCCATTCAGCCCATACCCCCTGCAAGAGGAGTATATCTCATTTTGCCCGCGACACACCACAGCAAGGTATGTTTCGACTATGATAGTTCAAGGGTGGTGGAAGAACAGCTTGGCGACTATCGGCGCCAAGCTATTCTGCTACCACCCTTGAACTATCGTGGTCGATCTGTCTCCTGGGGCTTATGACAATATATTCCTCTCGCTCTCAATAAATTGCCACAGTTTGTGATTAGTTATTTGAGTTATTTATTAACTCATTCAGTCCGGGCACCACAGCAAGATATAGATTGACCATGATAGTTCAGGGTGGCGCCCATAGGCGTCAAGCTATTCTGGCACCACTCTTGAACTATCATGGTCGATTTGTCTTGTTAATTGTAATGCAGTCCTCGGAGGGCAACTTCAAAGTGTGGGGATTTTGCAACAAGACGCAATGGGTTAAACCACAGTTTGAGGTATAGTTCAAGGATGTCGTCAGAATAACGTAGCGCCCGTAGGCGCCAAGCTATTCTGGCAACATCCTTGAACTCAAACGGTCGATCTGTCTTCTGATCTTTAAAGTAGCCTTCATAAGACAGTACGCACATTTTAAAACTGTCAGCCTCAGGAGCTAATGGGTTAACAGTACGACTGCTGCGAGGACGCATGCGCAGTGATCTGGGCGATACAGCGAAACGACTCCTACTGTCCTTACACACTGTCTTTTCTTACTGTACAGGGGGTCAGCCTATTGTATTAATCAGTTCTGATTTTGGAATAACTCCTGTCACGGAATCACCAATTCTTGGCGTTGCATTATTGATCGACTTAAAGCGACAGGCTACTCCAGACAGTTACGTGTTAATAGTTCGCAATATCCCCTTATTAATGATCATTGTATGTCTTACAATAATGCTGGACAAAAGGAATAAGTTAACTAATGAAGTTTGAATAACGTAAAATGCATATCTCGCTACATTGTTGCTGAAGTCCGACCTAGTCTAACCTGGTAGATTCCGGAAAGGCGTGTACATTCTAGTGACCTGAGATATGACGTCAAAGGTTTGTAGTACACGTTGGCTATATTTCGCAACATTTCCGGAATGCGCCTAGATGTTATTGGAATATTGTAGATATATCTAGAGTGTTCTTTTTAATGAATATTAATGAGTTTTGGTTACGTTTTCTTTTCTGATTGGTTGAGTTGTGTAATTTACCGGATCGTCCTGGAAATCTGTTATAAGATAAAAGTGCGTGTTAAGAATATGTGCAGTGTATAGAATTGTGGGTGCATTGTACGAGACAGTGTACCAACGTGTGGATGCATCTGTGGACGCATTGTGCTGAGAGTGCATCTTGAGAATAAAGTACTGTTGGAACTGTTACTACAGTATGGTCTACAATCTTGTGCCACGTGTTGCAGCTGAGTGAAGTTTCAAGCAAGAACCCTACGTGAGTGTGTCTCGTGTGATTGCATCATACTACGACACCGACTAACACGTAACACACGTCTGTCGGTTATCGGCCTTATATCAAGCAAAATTTGGCTCAATATAATTTATGTACCCAGTCCAAAACAATACTTCACCTCGCGTTCTTCAGTTTGCAGCTGATTGCGGTGTTCAGACAAAACATGTGATTGGCAGACGACTGCGTTTCGGACTACCGACTGAGGTCGCAGATTTCGTCCGACTATGAAAACATCCGCAGTGCTTTCTTCTCGTACTTAAATCTCGGATAATGATTACAAATATCCGCAGGTTTGTTTATTTTGCCTTTTCCTCGGGTGGTCGTTATCGTTAGCGGGCTAGCGGGCGCGCTTGTCAATTTTACTCGTGCAGCGATTCGTTTCGCAAGTTTGATGGTGTCTGCGTGCGTATGGGAAACAAAATCGTGCGTACATTCACTAAGAAGTATCTCATCACAACAGAATCATTAATAAAGAACTCGT
This sequence comes from Semisulcospira habei, assembly GCA_036245525.1. Classification (NCBI taxonomy): domain Eukaryota; kingdom Metazoa; phylum Mollusca; class Gastropoda; family Semisulcospiridae; genus Semisulcospira; species Semisulcospira habei. Next base: position 45,214,791 of record BTPG01000005.1, on the reverse strand, counting down.
TAATGTTGCAGTATGATCATATTTCGCGTTTCCGTTTCCACAAATACAAGTATTCAGTTTGAATTTTCTGGGCCTGCAAAGAAAAGGACGAAGTGTTCCGCTTCATTAACTTTATACACAGCAAAGTTGGAAACAAAATGAACTTATCCTATATGCAATTACCCTCATGTAAAATTCAGCTGTGTGGCTTTTGTACTTTTCAGTGCTTTGAAAATAAAACCCAATGTAGGAAAAGCGAGATTTTTGTCGTATTGCAACGGAAATCTCGCTTAAAAAAATGGACTGCCTTTTTTCCTTACCAGTTTTTCTCGCGGAAATTATTTAAATGAAGTAATGGCAGTGACTTTGGTTTGAGACGGTTTTGTTCTATAGTTCTGCAGTGTTCCAGCCCGGCGTGATCGACTGATGCTGCCAAAGACTAGTAAACAACAAATACAGAAAACTTGTTTAGTTGTTTGATGTAAAAATAACGGAAGAAATGTGTCCCGTCTCTTCCTGATTCACACGTCTGGCTCATTACATTCACATTAAACTTAAGTTAAAACTCAATGCTACTTGAGTTCAACTATAACTTTTGCCTACAGTGCAAGATCCTTGAACCGCCATTTTCTGCAAGCAAACCAATCACACTTTCGGTTGTATCTTGTTTAGACTACATCATATACAACGCAAGATGTGACTGGTCTGCCGTTAGCTGGCTGAAATGGGTTTCAAGTGTCATGCCTTGTATTGTATACAGTAGAACTACAGCAGTCGTGCCGTTCTGCACGTGGTAGCAGGCGAAAAGATGGACCCCATCTAGGTAAGCAAGAGGCAATGATTCTCATAATCCCCTGCTACTGCAGGACAAGGAGACACATTAATCTATTGGCATGTCCTTAACCCATTTAGCCCCGACGACCTACAGAAGGAGGTGGATTGACCATGATAATTCAAGGGTATTGCTAGATTAGCTTGGCGCCTTCAGGCGCCAAGCAAATCTGGCTGTACCCTTGAATTAGCATGGTCAGTCCAACTCCTTCAACTGGTACATAGTCGATAGGTGACACCTCCAATATTTTGGGAAGTGCGGTCGCGGGGTTAAAAGGGCTAACTGTCTTGCTGACTCAGACGAGCGTGAGCTCATGAGAATCTATTCCTCATGCTGACCAAAAATGTTCCTCGATCCTTTTCCTGTTGGTAGCGGATTTTGTCACGACAACACCCGCCCCCGACAGCCAAAGGGTTACTGACGCGGACTATGTTAGCGCAATCTTCGTACATTCAACACCACAACGCTCTAGCTGTTCCAGGGAACATGGACACAACGTGGCGTCAGCAACAGGCACTGGTCCTCATAAGTGAGATTCTACACCTCTTGCTGTGCTGTGCTGTTTCAATTTTCTCGGCACTGAAGGGGTTGAAGCGATCTTCCCCACGGTAGCTGGGCTTCGATAGCTAAACTTCGCCGAAGGCAACGGGTTATCAAGGCTGTCTTGCCTCAACTAAGACTTTTCTACCCTTCTTTTCACAATCCATTACAGTAGGCGCACGCACGTACCAGAGTATTTCCACTGCTATTCGGGCGCTTAAGGAAGGAACTCCCTGTGTACAAAGAGGAAAAACAACAGAAAAGTCTTTCATTTTACGACATTCAAGCTTCATAATTTAAGTTATTCCTTGTGTCCAGCATTATTGTAAGACATACTATGATCATTAATACGGGGACATTGCAAACTATTAACACTTACTGCACACACACACACACACACACACACACACACACACACACACACACACACACACACACACACACACACACACACACACACACACACACACCATCACACACACACACACACACACACGATCATTCGGTGGCGGTGGTTAAATAAAACATGCTCATTTCTGTCCCCTGATGTGAACCTCATTGGCAGTTATTCTTGCTCGGTCGATAAACAAAATTGTTGTATCTCTGTGTGTACATGTTTGGAAGTTTCAATCTAAGACCTCTGTCACTCAGTCTAGAGTCAAATTCACCTCTCAAAAGACGAGTCTCGTCATTCAGTATGCTTGTAGTCTTGTTCGTCTGTTGTCTGTGGCAGATTGGGTCAAAGTGTTCATGTTCAAATTTGAACACTACTTCATGTCTAATAAAAAGTGAAAATCACCATCTGCAATGAAACTCAATGGGCAAAAAAGTCGCACTGTTAAAATGTACATGATGTTAATTACATTTTGTTTCCAACTTCGCAGTGCATAAGGTCAGTGAGGCGGCACACTCACGTTGCTCTTAACTCATTCAGCCCCGAAACAAAACACAACCAAGACATGGATGGAGCTTAATAGTTCAAGGGTGGTGCAAGAATAGCTTGGCGCCCATAGGCGCCAAGATATTCTGGCACCACCCTTGAACTATCATGCTCGATCTGTCTCTAGAATTGTATTACAGTCCTGTAGAGGGCAACTTCAAAATGTGGGGATTTCGGTCCTCGGGCAGAATGTGTTAAGCCAGTCCCTGTCAGTAGCTATAAACTGTCTACGAGTCATCGCGGATCACTAGCACATAACCTGCTATAAACTGTCTACGAGCCATCGCGGATCACTAGCACATAACCTGCTATAAACTGTCTACAAGCCATCGAGGATCACTAGCAGATAACCTGATCTGCCGGACTGTTTAAGGATTTGACTGAAGCTTATAGTCTAGCAGATTACGCAATTTCTGCAAGAGGTAAGTAGTTCGTCAAATGAGTAATATTGGTTGGCAGGTACGTAACGAAAGTACTAATGTCATATTGTTTATGCATGGCAACAATATTTGTCCGATGGAGACAATTTTTTAGAAGTGTTTTTTTTAGCTATATTTGTTCGCTGAGGGTGAACCAGTCCTCGTACACGGCCCGGATAAGGCGCAAGAGATTTGTTTTGTGCATAACATTGACAATTTCAATCATTCAAGTTACAAGTTGATTCCAGTGATTAAATTAAAATCATCAGCAAGTAAACATATATACATATTTACGATTAATAAATTAAAAAGTAATATTGTTAATGCCGTACGCGCGTCGCTAGTTTCAAAATGGCGGTCAGGGCCGATGACTTCTAACGAAGTCGATCAGACGCGCACGGTTGATCCAGGTTTACTTTTGCTCCTGAAATGAGACAGAGATTATTTTGGATTCGAACATTGAAGTACATATTATCAACGTCGGATTCGTTATTTTTCCTGGTTTTGAAAGCAGCCATTCCCATAGAACTCAGTCTTTTGTGGGAGGAAAGCATACATATTGAAAGTAAACTAGGTTCGCGCATTTCTTATTGTGTCAGCCGACCATCTTCTACATTCTGAGGACTTTTTGTCCAAATACAACTTGCATGTTGTTCGTCTGTTTTCCAGCCAACCGGTTCTAAGTGTACGCTTGATCATTTTGATTAGTGCAGATGGGAATTTTAACTGGTCAAAAACGGTCTTATCCGTCTGGTCTCGGGCACAAGCCAGGCAGACTGAAATCCATCTCCGAACCGTTTTCGTCTAAATCACTATGTTCAGCTGAACACCTAAATGTTGCACTTTTTGTTTTTGCAACCCATTTAACCAATTCGCACTCAAGTACTCACAAGAACTCTTGTGATCAAGCTTTATCAGGGCTGCATGAGAAACAATACAGATAGTAGCCATCTCCATTATGTCACATGTATTATTTATTTTTTTTTGTTGATTATTTGTGTAAGAACTTACGTATATTTATTTATTATTTATCATTTTAATTATGGATGG